>JAKELH010000287.1:0-99448 GCA_021525015.1 Lactarius pseudohatsudake | reverse complement strand
TACTAGAACTATCCGAATACAACTTTGAGATTCACCACATCAAAGGCACGGCCAATGGAAGAGCAGATGCGCTTCCCGACGACCAGACTACGACCAAGGAGACAACGACAACAAGGACGTAACAGTCCTCCCCGATGCACTCTTTGTACGAGCCACACAAGTCGAGACGATCATGCCAAGCACTCTGACAATCGAACCTGGGGAGATGGAACGACCAGACGCGACGTACCACCAGGACGAGAACTATCTTCGCCCATGGGTAAACGCACATCAGCTGAAGAAGATCGAGGGCACTTGGTATAAAGAAGGGAGACGAGTGGTGACGGGCGGACTATATGACAAGAGAAGTATCATCTCCGCTCACCATACACCACCAGTCTATGGACACCCGGGTATTAACAAAACCGTGCAGTTAGTCGGACGATCCTACTGGTGGCCGAACCTCGCCCAAGACGTGCTGGACTATGTTAAAGGGTGCGCCGACTGTCAAAGGCACAAGGCAAACAACCGACCAACCCGCGCACCACTGTCCCCAATCTATCCAAACCCCGAAGCGCTCCCCTTTGAAACCATCGCGCTAGACTTCATCACCAAACTCCCCCAGTCTCAAGGATTCGATTCAATCCTCACCATCACAGATCACGACTGTACCAAAGCGGCCGTCTTCATCCCCTGTCAGGAGGAGATCACAGCGGAGGGAACTGCTGCCTTATACGCTAAGCATGTCTTCTTGCGATTCGGACTCCCCTCCAAGGTAATCAGCGACAGAGACCCACGCTTTGCATCCCGGTTCACAAGGGAGCTGTGCAAGATCTTGGGGATTTCACAGAACGTCTCCACCGCCTACCACCCTCGGACGGACGGACAGTCCGAACGAACTAACCAGTGGCTCGAACAGTACCTCCGCTTCTGGACCAATGAGCGGCAAGATAACTGGGCAGCGTACCTCCCTATAGCGGAATTCACGCATAACAACTGGCCCCACGAGACCACAAGGAAGTCCCCCTTTTACCTCCTGATGGGGTACAACCCGCGCGCTGATTGGATCGATAGGCCGTCACCCATACCCCAGGTAGCACTGAGAATAGATCAGTTCCAGGAGGCTAGAGCGCAGGCTAAGGTGCTCCTCATCAAGGCACAAAAGTCATGGGTTAAACACAAAGATACGCCCAAATACAAGGAAGGTGACCTCGTGTGGCTGGAAGGACGCCACCTACGGACCAACCAGCCAACCGCAAAGCTTGCGCCCAAGAGACACGGCCCCTTTAAGGTCACACAGGTGATGTCCCCAGTCAATTATCGCCTAGAACTTCCCACGCAGTGGAGTATCCACCTGGTGTTTCACACCGATCTTCTCACCAGATATCACGAGACGGCGACACATGGGCCAAACTACCAGCGCCCACCGCCGGATTTGGTAGACGGAGAAGAGGAATACGAGGTCGAGAAGATTCTAGACTCGCGAAGATTCGGACGAACACGGAAACTCCAGTACCTCGTGAAATGGAAGGGATACCCTGACTCGGAGAACCAGTGGGTCGACCGGAGCGAAGTATTCGCCGACCAGGCCATTAAGGACTTCAAAGCGCTGAACCCCACACAAGAAACACATATAAGGGGGCTCCACTACGAGCTAAGTCCCTCAGCAACCACTGCTACATCCTCTCAACCTGTCTACCTCCGCACAATGTCTTCCTGTTCACTCCCGTCGCAGTCCACCATCGACACCGTCGTCGAGGGCCTCGTCACCTCCCATGGGCCCGCGACCCATGAGGACGCCATCACCGTCCTCAGAACCTTCCCCGACCCAACCATCGGAGGCGTCGCCGACTCCCCCGGTGCGCAACCTCTCACCGCCGACTACGACGTCTCGGCAGAGGAGGAGCGCGCCATACTCAGCATCGAGGCGCCAGATAGCCTCGTTCAACACCTTGACGGACACGGTGACGCTGAACCTGTCGAGGTACCACGTGGAGTTCGGGCCCGTGCGGCCATGGAAGGAGATCGTGAAGGAGTGGAGGGACGAGCAGCTGCGGAGGGCGCAGCGACGGCAGCAGGAGCTGAGGCATTGGCGCCTCTTGATGCGGACTGGGGTCTGGCCGAGGATGCTGCCAACGACTACCCAGCTACGCACCCCCTCATTCGCTCCACCACAGATACTGACGACCCACGCGAGACTCCCTACTCCCTCAACACCGACGGCTCCCCCATGTACAAGCGGGACCTCAGAGTCATGGGCCCTGCCGTCCACCAACCCCTCGTCACCCTCAACACACGCGTCCCCACTGGCTTCAAGGCCAACCAGGGGACGGACTACATACCGTTCCGCATCGTCTCCCCCGACGAGGTTGAGCGTGAGGCCCGCTACGTCCAGGTGATCATGGGGCCGGACCCCCTGGTCGTGGGCATCATCGACGAGTCAGACAAGGTCTACGCGCGCCCCCTTTACGCCGCCCCCCGCTTCACCTACGGCGGGAAGCCTATCTACCCGAACAGCGACATGGTCCTCTTCACCGAGGCCTTCGAAGACCGGGCGCGCGTCGACCGCTGCCTCGACGCCATCCACGACCTCATCGCCGCCCTAGGGGAGGTCGCCGGGAAGTCGACTGCGAGCCACCGCCGTCTGGAGATGGCCAATGCCATGGAGCGCATCGAGGACGAGGCGGGCACCATGGTGGATCACGAGTTGACGAGGAAGAAGACACGCAGGGGTCGGAAGGTCGGGCAGCAGCCGCAGCGTACTAGGATCAGGTACGAGGAGGAGGGCTTCGGAGCGTCAGGACGTCGCACCTAAAGAGGAGGTGATGTTGCGATCAGACTCATCGGTACGGACTGCGGACTTGTGGGGTTCTGACTACCCTAGTATTAGTCAGGGACAGTTGTCTCAGTCAGCCTCAGGGCTGTTATCACATGTATGTTTCATTGGACTTGTGACTCGCTCCTAGGATAGTTGTAGTAGGGTTCGAGCTACTATCGCTACTGGGTACCCTACGTTCAGGAGGAGCTTCAAAGCTCCTCGACAATTGTATAAAGGACTAGTAGTACGAAGACCGAGCTCCCTAGCTTGGTCTTCTTGAATCATCAGTCCTATTCTCGTCTCCTCCCTTCTTGTCTGCCTCCTTCTCTTTCTCTGTCCACTAGTGCGTCTGGCTCTTGTAGAGCAGATCGCCCGACAACATATACGCCTGGTGGACTTCGCCCCAGTGCTCGCATTGATCACGTTCCTACTCAGGACGTGTATCCATATTCGCTAAGTCGTCCTTCGCATATCGAGCCACTCTGTCAACGCTCAAGTCGAGCATCGTTAGGACGAGCCTAACGCAACAGAAATGTCCTTCGAGTGCCTGCATTTGGGCCTGACTTCCAGGATATTCACACTAAGAGTTTAAGGGAGAACAATGGCGACCACGGCGCTGAGTATATTCAGCACAGAGTAAAAGATTATATACAAAAGATACCTGTAGCTAATGCTAAGGTAAAAGGGGAACAGAACACGGACGAAGGCCGCGTGGCCGAGGTGATTGAGACACAAAAATGATGAGGTTTTGGACTCAGCCCGAAGGCCGGCCTTACACCTCCTGGGGGGTCAAAATCTTGACCATCCCTGGTCAAGCTACATCTAAGAAAAAAAATGGGGTTTCAACGTTGAAAAGTAAGAGAAATCGTGAGCTAAAATGGTAGTGGGAAAGGTGGCGTTGTGCACGAAGATAGTCATCAAAAACTAAGGCCTGCGTCCCCAAAGACCTCCTCCCCATCGATCCAAGCACAGGGCATTGCATGAACGCAGATGACACAGCCCTTATGCGAGCAATAGGACCCGACGAGCCAGACCCCCCAGGAGAAGGTCCGCCTGGAAGAGGCCCAGGGAGAGGCTACCCACACGGAGGTGGAGCACCAGAAGGTGGAGGAGGTGGAGGAGGACCGCCAGGAGGAGGCGGCTTCCCAGGAGCAGCCCCTGTTGGTAACCCGCACCATCAAACCGACAAACTCATGGACAACCCACCGGTCATTTTCAACGGCGATTGCACCAAAGCCCTACAGTTCAGGGCACAGTGGAACCTTTACCAGGGTGTCAACAGCACGAGCTACATATGACTAACTACTATCGCCGTTCACTCCTCTTCCTTGGCTATATCCAGGGAGACCTGGTCAACAAATGGGTCATGTACATGACTGACTGGCTTATGCGCCAGGTAGAGTCCGGGTTCCCCAAACACACTCGACGCCTCTGGGAAGAAACCCTTTGTGCCTTCACCAGGTGATTCGCAAACACTATGGAGAAGGAACAAGCACAGACGGAGCTGCGCAAGGGCTTCCACATGAAAGACGAAGACATTGACAGCTATGTAGCCACCTTCGAATGATTAGCTCGTCAGGCTGACTACCACCTTGACGCCCCTCAAACACTGGACCTATTCACGGCAGGACTACCCAAGGGGCTGTTCACCAAGGTCTATGAGCAATACAAACCTACCACGTTCGAAGCATGGAAGCAAGCGGCGATGAAGAAGCAGCAGCAGTATATACACTTACAGGCACGTCTCACTTCATTTAAAACACCCACTCCAAAGGCTGCTCCACGCCCTAGCCCCTGGGGAGCCCCTCAAAGTGGATGGGGACCCAGAAACCTTCCCCATCACCAAAACCCCAACACCGTGGACACTTCTGCAGACCGGACGCGGGCACGAGGAGCAGAAGCAGAAGACACCCAGGGAAGACTCGCTGGGGCAGAGTCCATACCCGGCAACCCACAAAGACCTCCTTACCTGCCAAGAGGAGGGCCCAGGATGCGAGGCAGAGGAAGGGGGCTCCCCCGAGACGCAAGGGAAGTAATCTGCTACACTTGCAACCAGAAGGGACACTTCAGCCGCTATTGTCCACAGCAGCACAATAACATGCAAAGCAGCAGTAGTCAAGGGTCAGAGACGGACTACTACACTCAAGAACCAAAGGTGGTGGCACGCATGGCGGCTACCCCTCAGCAGCAAGCCCAAGACTGGCTCCAGGGAGTGGCCAGAGCACTGGATGAAGTAAAGGACCTGGTCCTTCAAGAATTGTGGGGAAAAGAGGGTTTTCCAAACGCCTGAACCCATTGGCCTGGGTGAGGGCGCTCCGTTGTAACTCTGTAATAATCACACGCTATTGATTGTTGAGAATCCCAGTTTCCATTCGAACAAGTTACAACATGGCCGAAGTAAAAGCACTAGTGGACTCCAGAGCCACAGACAGTTTCATTAAACCCACGTTTGCCAAACGAATGGGGATCGGTCTCAGAGAATTAGAGACCCCCAAAAAGATATGGAACATTGATAACTTGGAAAATAAAGCAGGACTAATCACACACTGCGCAGGCCTTGATGTCCAAACCAAGGGAACCCACAAAACAATGCAGTTCCTACTCACCGATATAGGGAACGAAGACATCGTCCTTGGCTATCCCTGGCTAGCTGCCTACGAACCGCAGATCAACTGGCAGCATGCAGTTATCAAGGAGGACACCTACCCAGTGGTCCTACGAACCACACACCCCTTAGACTGAGGAGTAACCATCACATTCACCCCCACAGAAGAATTCACAGATGACAAGAAGTGTTGCGTGGTACAGGAACTCTATAACGAGTGGGACGAGGCCTGGGCATGCAACACCTCTACCGATCTAGCCATCGAAGCGGGCCAATTCACGGGCACTATGGAAATCCCAGAAGAGTACAAGGACTTCACCAAGGTATTCAGTGAGGAAGAATCTCATTGATTCCCTCCGTCACGACCATGGGATCACGCCATCAAATTCAAGAAGGACGCCCCAGACACCATCGACTGCAAGATCTACCCTGTAATGCCACCACAGGGGCATTAAGTACGACGTGTACTTTGTAAGTCACAATGGGTCACGGAGAGGCGCAGGTCGGTCAAGACCTAAAGCGGTGATGCACAAGTATCACTTGGTCTCCCGGGACACAAGGATAATAGCAGGATCAGGGTAGGCTCAAACGCAAAGGTGAGCGAGGGATCAGACTCAAGCGCAAAGGCGAGTTCACTCAGGGTTGTGAGACAGATAATGTGGTTTTACACAAGAAGTCAAGTCTACCGTACAAGCTAGGTATACGAGACCTTATATAGCAGTACAGGATGTTTGGTTGTACCAAACACAAGGCGTGATAATGAGCCTTCAATCTCGAAACGGGATAATGGGAAATCCGGATATAGTATGATGAGGACACGCGGAGTCCCATGCTTCTGGGATCAACTTGGAAATGTGGGGTGGTTTTCGATGGAGCAAACTACCCCCCGGACTGAGTCATGCGTAAGTGGGATCGGAGAAAACGAAGCGACACGTGAGAAATGAGAAGCCCGCGGAAATCGTGTATCGTACACAGAACAGAGAACAGACGAGAAGCGAGAAGTGAAATCGTAACATTACCCCCCCGTTAGACTCGAAGTCGCCACGACTTCAACTAGTCACTGGTGTAGTAACAGTCTTCCTCGGGAGCGACATTGTCAGGGGTAGGCGAAGGGGAACGGGGCAGGTGTGCTTGCGCAAGAAGAGGAAGCGTCCATGACCACCACACTTCCCACATCGCTCGTACATGGGGCACTTGATCTCCTCATGCCTCGCGTCGAACCTGAGACACTTCCCGCAGAAACGAGGGCGGTTGGTGTCCTCATTGTAAGCGGGTCACATCGGGTTGGGCGGCGGATGAGGCAGACGTCCATGTGGTGCGACTGGCTGCCGCACCACTGACATGGCCCGCGGGGCGCTCGTCCCAATGTGGGGCAATCCACGATGAGGTGACCCGGCTCCTTACATTCATAACACTTGCGACGATGCTTGTCCCTCTCCCCGTGGACACGTGACATATCACAAGGCCCTCCTTCGCGCGGCGCGAAGGGCATTGCGTACTTCTCGAAGCATAGTCTGACCGACTTGGGTTTTAGCCGTCAGCTCTACGTACTTCTCCGAGATGAGCGGAATGGCACGAGCATATTGGAGGCGCTTCCACACACCCCCGAGCTTCATGTCTAGGTTGAACTGGTCGCGGATAGCCTCTTGTTCGAGCCTTAGCAGGTCTGTCTGCTGCTGCTTCAACTTGTCCTGCTCAACGAGACACTCTCAGAGCCGGGCTACCTCAGCGTAGAGGCGAGGGTTATGAAGTTCCATGAGGACTTCGTTGATGACGATGTGACGAGGGTCGTGGGGGTGGAACATGAGTAGCTGACCGTCGGTGATGGGTTTGGCTTCGTGATTGAAACTGGGGGAGCGTAGGAAGACCGGGCAGATGTAGCAGGGTTGGCCCTTGCCCGTGGTGCCTACGCACTCAGTGTAGTCTTTGCGGTAGTAGATGTAGGGGGCAGGCTGCTTCCCCTGGTCGGTGGTGATCATGAGGGGGAAGTGCATGGGGGACGAAGGGTCATTCGGGAAGAAGGGAATGCCTGGGTCATTTGAGTCAACATCGTCCCCCTCAGTAGGGGCAATGCGGTTGTAGTCAATGGGTTCCTCGTCGTTGAGGAGAGCAAGTCGGGGATCAGGAGGAGCGGGTTTGGGGGAGGATAGGGGGGTCAGAGTGTATCCCTGAGTGGTAGGGAATGGTGCATCAGGTATCGAGGGTAACGTCAGCTCTGGCACCAAAGCCAATGGTGTGACTTCTTCAAGTGGGGGAGGAACATCGGTAGTAAGTTGTTTTGTGGCCAGTGCTAGTACGGCCAGAGGGGGGGAGTCGGCGACGTTAGAGTATGGAGTGTGGAGTATAAGTCCTTTGGGGATTCCGAGGTCTTGGGAGGGGATGGTCAAGTTTTTGAGGATGGCAGCCACAGGAGGGCGGACTGGGACAGTGGAGACAAGAGGAGTGGTCGACATGTTAGAAGTGAAGGGGATGGGGAATATGCGGGTCGACAGGTCGTGTTTTATATCTTTCGTCCAGCCCCGTCGGCGGTTGGGTTGCGGTGATAGAAGTCGGCGATAAGGTCAGATGCGTGATGGACGTTGTCTAGTGGTTCCCACGTGCTGTCGCTCATGGGAAAACCTTTCCATTGGATAAGGAATTGGAGTTTGCGCCCTCGTCCATGGAGTCTGGACCCAAGGACTTGCTCCACTTCGAATTCTTCTTCTCCGTTGATAAGGTCAGGCGGTGGTCGTGGGAATTTCACCCCGTGTAGTTCTGTCTCCTTATATGGGGTGAGGAGGTTCGCGTGGAACACGGGGTGGATCTTCCACGTTGTGGGAAGTTCGAGTTCGTAAGATACTGCCGATAAGGCCTTTTTGATGCGGAATGGTCCATGGCGTTTGGGGGCTAGTTTGGCAGTGGGATAGAAGGTGCTAGTGTTGGGGAAGTTCGGTTTGGTTCGGTTTGGGGCCATTTTGGCCAAACTGGAAACCAAACTGATTAGAATTTGCCCAAACTGAACCCAAACTGAACCAAACTGCTCCAAACTGTTCCAAACTGAACCAAACCATTCCAAACTGTTTCAAACCAATTAAGAATAAGTGTTTTAAATTGGTCTTTAATCGGTTCGGTCCAGTTCAGTTTGGTTCAAACTCGGTTCAAACCACTTAAGGAACCACTTAAGACCTTGGTTTGAGGCAAAATCAATTGATTTTGTTCAAATTCATCAGTTAAGACTTTGTTTCAAATTGTTTGAGACCAAAAACCATTGATTTTGGTTCAAATTTGGTTTAAATTCAGTTTGGTTTGGTTCAAACTCAGTTTGAACCAAACCAAACCACTTATTGAGCACTTATAAAATATTTTTTAATATCTTTTCTTAATCAGTTTGGTTCGGTTTGAACTGGGTTTGGGACCCCCAAACCGGAAACCAAACCATTCGGTTTGAGCCAGGATTCTCCAAACCCAAACCATTTTAAACAGTTTGGGTTTGGTTCAAACCCGGTTTGGGTCGGTCTGAGACCAAACTTCCCCAACACTAGAAGGTGCGGAGGTTCATCCCTTCGAGCCATACTTGTGCTCCTTCTTGGTAAGGGATGAATCGAGTCTTCCCCCGCTTCGCCATCAACTCCTGTGCATGTTTGATGCAGTCTTGCGCGTGCTGCCGTCTGATGACCATTTCTTCGAGACGCTGGTCCACCGACGGAGTTGACGTGGGTTTTGGGGTCCACATAGTACACGGTTCCCATCCCATGATGAGTGAGAATGGGGAATGTTTTGTGGATGCATTGGGCCATGCGTTATGTGCGAACTGCGCCACTGGTAGGGCCTCTGCCCAGTTGTCCTGCTGTACATTACTCCAGTGACGGAGGTATTGTTCTAGCTACTGATTCGTGCGTTCGGACTGCCCATCTGTCTGAGGGTGGTATGCAGAGGAAATGTTCTGCCAGATCCCAAGGACCTGGCAGAGTTGTTTCATGAATGCTGATGTGAATCGGGGGTCGCGGTCGGTGATACATTTACGTGGGATTCCGTAGTGGGGGTACACGTGTTGAAGGTAGAGACGTGCTACCCCTTCTGCGGTGATTGACTCGTTACAGGGGATAAAGATGGCAGCTTTTGAGCAGTCATGGTCTGTGATCGTGAGGATGGAGTCGTATCCTTGTGAGAGGGGGAGTTTTGTAATGAAGTCCATTGTTACAACCTCGAAAGGTTCTGCATCTGGGTCGGTGGTTATGGGGTATAGATGGGGTTTTTGTCGGTGTGGGTTTATTTTGTTGGCTTGGCACGTAGCACAGCCTTTGACATAGTCCTCTACATCCTTCCGCATGTTGGGCCACCAGGAATCTCGTCGGAGGAGTTCGTAGGTGTTTGTGATTCCCGGGTGTCCCATGGCTGGAGTGTCGTGAAAGAAAGTAATTACCCCCCGTTTAAGATCGTTGTTGCCCACGACAACCAAAGCGTCGTTTTTCCACCATAATCCCTGGAGCTTTTTCAGGTTATGCGGCTCTACCCATCGTAGGACCTCTTTTTCGTCAATGTTTTGTGATATTTGTGTCCAGATGTCCATGTCGTGCATGGACGTCTCCGTGGTACGAATGAAGCGTTCAACGGGGAGGACTATAATGTCATTGTTGTCCTCCTCGTCGATTGCGTAGTCCGCTCGTCGTGATAGGGTGTCCGCACGACTATTCTTCACTCCCGGGACGTGTTTCAACACGAAGTCGTACTCGGAGAGTTCTAAGAATTCATGTGCCACATGCCTGCTGATCTTTCGTGGTTCCTTCCAATATTGGAGGTTGGCGTGGTCAGTGTGGATGATGATTTTGTGGGGAGACCCGACCAGGTAGGTGCGCCACGTGCGTAGGGCTTTTACTACTGCCAGGAGTTCTCGGTCGTAGATATCGTAGTTGTGTTCCGCTTGATTGAGGGATTCAGAGTGGAACACTACTGGGTGTATTTTGCCATCAGGGCCGAGTTGGTTAAGCACAGCTCCTAGTGCGACGTTGGAGGCATCCACTTCAAGTTCGAAGGGTTTTGAGAGGTCGGGGAATAGGAGTGTGGGCTCTCTCCCGATGGCATGTTTGATGCCATCAAACGCGGTTTGTTCATCTGTTCCCCAATGCCACTGGGTGTTCTTTTGTGTGAGGTTATGGAGTGGGCGTGCCGTTGTTGAGAATCCCCAAATGAACCGCTGGTAGAAATTGCAGAACCCCAAGAACACGCGTACTTCTCGAAGGTTTTTCGGCGCTTGCCACTCCAGGACTCCTCTGACCTTAACAGGGTCCATGCGCACATTTCCATGTCCAATGATCAATCCAAGATATTCAACCTCGTACACCTCGAACATGCATTTCTCTGGTTTAATGTATAGATTGTGTTCTTCGCATAGGCGAAGGACTTCATGGAGAACCGATCGATGATGGGGTAGGTCGTCGAGGGTGGCGACTAGGATGTCGTCCATATATACAATTACCTCCTCTGTGAGTATGAGGGGTCGGAAGATCCAGTCCATCATTGCTTGGAACGTAGGTGGTGAGTTCGTGAGGCCGAAGTACATAACCAGGGGTTCGAAAGAGCCCTGGTTCGTTTTGAAAGCGGCCTTCCACTCATCCCCGGGTTTTATCCGGACGTTGTTGTAACCCCATCAAATATCCAGTTTTGAATAGAGGCGCGCGGGTTTTATGCGATTGATGAGTTCCAGTATGAGGGGTAGCGGGTAGTGATTTTTGATGGTGAATTCGTTCAACCGTCGATAGTCTTGGACGGGTCTCAGTTTCCCATCTTTCTTCTTGATAAAGAAGAAGGGAGAGTTATAGGGGGATTTCGATGGTCGGATGTACCCCTTTGCAAGTTGTTCGTTCAAGAAGGTCGTAAGCGCACTTCCTTCGTTTTGAGCGAGAGGGTAGACCTTGTAGTCTAGTGCTGCTGGGGCGTTGGGAAGGAGGTCGATTGCGTGGTCCCAAACTCGCGAAGGTGGGAAACAATGCGATGCTTCCTCATCAAACACTTTGCGATGTTGGTGATATTCTTCTGGGACCATTTCTTCAAATGTACGCTCTTCCTTCATCGCTGCCTCTCTTTGTGCCAGCTCAGATGCGGTGGTCGTTTTTCGTAGAAATGTGATCTGGGGTTCACACTCATCGTCCATGAGCTGTTCCCACGCTTCCTTGTCGAGTTGGTACATCTCCAATGCACGGATGGAAGCTTCCATCGGCATGGCTTCGTCCAACAAGTGAAGGCTGGAAATGACCACTGGTTGAAATTCCTCATTCAGCGTTGCGTCTCCCCATTTGATCATTGGTTCGAAGGCCGTGAACCAGGGGTATCCAAGAATTACTTTGTCTCTTCCCAGGTTTGTGACGAGGAAGCGAAGCGTTCTGGTCTTTTCGCCTGTTCGTACTGTGAGATCGGCATACTGGGTAATGGCGCCGTCCTGATTATGCGTGCCATCCACATTCCAGATGTGGATAGGTGTTGTAATGTTACGTGTGGAGATTTGGAGTTGTTTGAGCAAACTTGAAGATATGAAGTTGTCGGTGGCTCCAGAGTCAACAAGAACTTGTCTTTCAGCCGTGGTGTGTGCAGATTTAAACAGAACTGGGATTCACATGGAACGATATCTGCTATGATACACATTTAGGTTTAAAGCTCTAGCCCAGGCCGCCGGGTTCAAGCGTCGGGAAAATCCTCTCGTCCGAATAGCTTTTCTACCATTAGGTCACGCACGTCCTGAGTCTGAGCCTTCATCGCCGCGATCTGAGCGTCAGCCTGCTCTTCATTCGAAAGTACGCGGTTAGCGTGTATGGCGACAGTAGTGACGGCGGGAGTTGGTAGACTTGGGGGAGGGGAGATGGGAGCTGTGTGACGGCTCGTGGTTGCCTCAGCAACACGTGTGCCCTTTTGTGGACAGTTACGCGAGATATGTCCTTGAGCACGGCAACAAAAACATCGTCCTTCCTTCTGAAGCTGGGCTTTGTCAGAATTGGTGAGGGCCATGCTGGCTTGGGCGCGTCCAACATCCATGGCATCCGGGTCATGATTCTTGCTGAGGGCTTGGACCCACTGGTCCCGATTGTGTACCCCCTTTTTCTGGCGCGGAGTCCTGCCCTTTCCGAGCCGGTCCTTAAGAACCAAGTATTCAGCTTGTTGGAGTCGGGCTGCGGCTTTCCATTCATCCCATGTAACGGGATGTTGGAAGTGAATAGCATTGATTACTAACTGGTTAGGGAGTCCGTCCTGGAACAATTCCAGGGTTGTGGCTTCGTCGGGGTTGTAGCCTGCTTTTGCGACTAGGGTCTGGAACTGGGCGATGTATGAATCAATGTCCTCTCCTTTCATGCTATGGGTTTGGAGCGTTTTGCGGGCTCTGGTTTGTTCTCCCGTGTCTGTGTAGGCTTGCGTGAAGCGGGTATGGATCGTGTCCCATAAGTTTATCTCGTTATGGTTGACACCGGCGGTTATTTGTTCGTTGAGCCATTTAGTTTGCTCGTCCACCCAGTTGTCGACGAGTGGTCCTCTTAGGTAGGAGAGGAGGGTCATTGCCCATTGATATGGGACTGACAATTGTTCGACGTCTGGGTTCATTCCTTTGTAGATGGTGAACGCTCGGAGGAATGAGCGACTTTGCTCTCTGTTCCCATCAAACACTGGGGGTGGGTTTCCTCCAAGGCGTCCATTGCCTCCTGGAGCGGGGGGGCTCCTGTGGCTCCTATTGGTGGGGCCGCACCACCACCACCACCACCGCCACCGCTACTGCCACCGCCACTAGATGGGGCGCCTCCGCCACCACTGGGTGGGATTGGGGCTCCTCCTCCGCTGGGTGGGGCCCCACCGCCACCACTAGGTGGAATTGAGGCTCCTCCTCCGCTGCCACTTGGCGCGGAGCTTCCTCCTCCTCCTCCGCTCGTGAGGGTAGTGTTGGCCGAGGATTGTATTGGTTGGGCCATTGCGTATGACGGAAATGCCGATGAGGGGAGATTGCTTGTGGGGACGGGGACGCTAGGTGATGAATCACTGGGCAGGTCGATGTCAATTCCAGATGGGTTACATGATTTTATAGGCCCGACGTTTAACGTAAGGGGCACTGCACTGATCGTATACCACTGTCCTTCAGCTGGGGAGTAGTCGATGAACGCCCACAGGCGTTTGTCTTCAAGATAGTGGATTTGTCGGTGTGATTTAGTTGATTGGTTGAAGATAAAATATCCTTCAACTCCTTTGTGTTCTCCCCAGACCGCAGCTCCTTTGATTTTGTCTGAGAGTTCGTCAGAGCTAAGGCGGTGGATATACTCGGGTTTAAACTGGGTTCGGCTTCGACTGGTAGTCGCCACGATGAGAGACTTGACTTAATGTAACACCACCACAGGGGCGTTAAGTACGACATGTACTTCGTAAGTCACAACAGGTCACGGAGAGGCGCAGGTCAGTCAAGACCTAAAGCGGTGATGCACAAGTATCACTTGGTCTCCCGGGACACAAGGATAATAGCGGGATCAGGGTAGGCTCAAACGCAAAGGTGAGCGAGGGATCAGACTCAAGTGCAAAGGTGAGTTCACTCAGGGTCGTAAGACGGATAATGTGGTTTTACACAAGAAGTCAAGTCTACCGTACAAGCTAGGTATACGAGACCTTATATAGCAGTACAGGATGTTTGGTTGTACCAAACACAAGGCGTGATAATGAGCCTTCAATCTCGAAACGGGATAATGGGAAATCCGGATATAGTACGATGAGGACACGTGGAGTCCCATGCTTCTGGGATCAACTTGGAAATGTGGGGTGGTTTTCGATGGAGCAAACTACCCCCCGGACTGAGTCGTGCGTAAGTGGGATCGGAGAAAACGAAGCGACGCGTGAGAAATGAGAAGCCCACGGAAATCGCGTATCGTACACAGAACAGAGAACGGACGAGAAGCGAGAAGTGAAATCGTAACACCAGGGGCGAGATGGGGGGAATCGGTGCGATTCTTCTTCACTGAATCCTTTCGCGAAGTCTGCGTATTCCTCGGGAACTTGCACCTCCTGTTGGTACTGGCTGGCTTCGATCGCGAGTTCCGTGGCTGTGGTGCGAAGGTGTAGGATATCTTCATCCTCGTCGCTCCACTGGCTGTACAGCTCCTCCACTATGGCTCATTTGGCCATTTCATCTAACGGAATGTCTTCTGTGGGGGCGCATGCGATAACTGGGTTCACTGATGTAGTGGTGGGGTTGACTGACCGGAGTATGATTGGGAGCGTGTCCTCTTCAATGGTTGCGGTAGCCCAATGGATGCGAGGCTCGTACGTGGCAAGCCAAGGGTATCCCATCACAATTTCTTCTTGTCCGATGTCAGTTACGAGGAACCGCATTTCTCTTGTGATCCCTTTTGTTTGTACCTGTAGGTCGACATAGTGTGTGATCAACCCAGCTTGATTTTCCGTGTTATCGATATTGAATATTCGTTTTGCGCGATCCAGGGGTTGAGTCCCCAATCCCATGTGCTTTACGAACTGTGGTTTGATGAAGTTATTGGTGGCTCCCGAGTCCACCAGTGCTTTGATATCGGCCTTTGAGTAACTTGTGCGTACAGAGACTGGAATGTGCATGGAACGAAATCACGTTGTCACTATTACACTGTTACAATTAATAGCCCTCACCCAGGCCGATGGGTTCAGGCGTCCGGAAAATCCCCTTTCTGCCACAACTCTTTGAATATGGCGTCCTTGACTTCTTCGTCGGCTTCTCTGAGTCCCCTCAGCCAGCCGTTGGCTTGTTCTTGGACACTTTGCTGTGGGGTCGACGCGCCTCCCAGCGGATCTTCGGTGTCCGCCGCGCGACTGTTGCTTGGTTGCAAGGGAGGGAATCCCCTAGGTGTGTTTTGCTGACAGGAGGCCCAAGCCTGCTGTGGGCAGTTGCGACTGAAGTGCCCCATCTGGTTACAGGTGTAGCAGATGACTGTCCTTGGGTCTCGGGGTGGGCCCCCGCATCCTCGCCCCCTTCCTCCTCCTCGTGGTACATACGGCGGGGTCGTCGCGCATTGGGATTGACGTCTTCCGATCCTGCCAGCCTCCCCCTCATGCGCCCCGCCGACGTATCCATAGCGTTCGGGTCGGGCGGTGGCCCCCTTGGGGGCATCCATCCCACACTCCGCCCTTGGTAAGGGGGAGGAGGCGGTCCGCTGTTCCTCCTACTGGGAGTCACGGAGCTGGAACTGAACGCTTGTTGCCGTGCCTTCATATGGATCCACTGCTCCTGCCGATGCAGGACGCTTCGCTTCCAGTCTTCATAGGTGCGGGGGCTATCCCATTGGTAACACTTTTTGAATAGCTCCTTGGGTAGTCCATTCATGAAGAATTCGAGTATAAGGGAGGAGTCCGGTCGGTAACCGGCTTGGCAAGTGAGGTTTTCAAAGAGGGTTATGTACGCATCAATGTCCCCGTCCCTCATCTTGATTCCCTTCTTCAGGGTGGCTTGTGCGCGTTCCTTTTCCAGGGTGTCGGTGAACCGTCGATTGAAAGCGAGGAGGACCTGTGTCCACAGCCAGGGATTGGTGTCAAGGACTCCTTCCTGGCTGACTTGTCGGTTCAACCACCGACTGATGGCGATGAGCCATTCGTTGACTCCGGACCCTCGGATATAGGTGAGGAAGATCATGGATCGCTGATAGGGGTTGGACATCACCGTGTTGTTATTATTAACGCCCCAATAGAGCTCCCATTGCGTGAGGAACTCTTCTGTTTTAGTGCGGTCCCTGGTAAATACCTCGGGTGGTTGGCCCACAAATTTGCTGTTTCCGCCTGGGGGTGGCGCCACTGGCCCGACTGGCGGCCCTCCTACGGGCGGCCACCCTCCTGGTGGTCCTCCTCCAAACCCTCCTGGGGGTCCACCTCCCCCAAGGCCTCCGTCCCTAGGGCCTCTTGGTGGTCCTCCTCCTCCTCCTCCTGGCAGTCCGTCGTCTGGGGGCCAGCCTCCCCTCCTCCTCCCTCCACTGGGCGGGTCTTCTTGATCCGGGCCCACAGCTCGGTGGAGTGCCAGATCTTCTTCTGTATACCTTTCCCCGGTGTAGGGGTTGAGGTAGTCGTGCCGCCCTGGTGGCAGTCGGGGGGCCGGCTGCTCTGCACGGTGTCCTGTATTCGGGTTGATGGGTAGGAGAGGTTGCTCTTCCGTGTGGGCTTCGGCAATGGTGGTAGTGGCCATGTCTTCTGGTTCGTGGACGTAAATGTCCTCTGGCTCTGGAAGGGGATTGAACTCAGCTGGAGTATTCGGTCTCTCGTGGATAGTGACTGCAGCGGTCAGTTGGGCTAGTTCTTCTTGCTCTTCTGGGTTTACGTTGGATAGGTGGTCTTCTTCGCTCTCGTCCTCTCCGGTGTCTGTCTCCGACTCCGAGGCGGCTTCAGGTGCTGCTTGGGAGCTAGGTGTCTCCTGTCCGTCAAGTCGTCCCCAATCTTCTTGTGAGGGGATCTCACGTCTGTCGATGTCACAGCGGAACTCTGATCCTGCTGGTCGATTGACGTCCCACCTCTGTAATGGGGGGTTCCAAGCAACTTCGGCCCAGCAGATATGGTCGAAGTTAAACTCAACTGGGTAGTAGCGTGATGGTCGCGTGGGTATGTCTACGAAGTATCCAATTACTCCGTTGTGTGTCCTCCACCGAGCCACTCCTAGGAATATGACTGGAACATTACGATCTCCTCGTTGATTGAGGGTGTAGGGTTCGAAGACCCGCTGCCACTGATCTCTGGTTGTGAACGCCACGGTAGGTGATCTTGGTCTTAATGTTGCGTTACTTCCTAACGCGAGCCTGACTTAGGCAACGTGTACAGCGAACACAACGATAGGTGACTTAGCGGAGAGTAACTAGGTACACTGCCGGTTGTAGGCACATGACCCGATGAGGCACCAGGGCAAGTCCCACTGGGCGTAGTGTGCGAAAGGCTACCTCCCCTAGGAGGGGCAAGCGCGTGAGAAGGTAAATGAGAACAAGAAGAGAGAGAATGACGAGTCAAGACTGTTGGTATTACAAGGAGACCAAGATACCGTACAAGCTAGGTAATCCAAGTCTTATATACATGTGGGCAGTGTTTGTACATGGCAAACAGATGGCGCGATCCTAGGATGGGGATCCTAGGGAGCTCACATACGGTTATAACTAGGAATTCCTGCGGAGGCGTGCGTGCCTCAGACCTTCCCAGAAATGGACGGGAAGCATCTCACGGGGTATCGGAACGCAGAAATACGGGGTGCAAGATAGGAGGCAGTATGGCATGGAAGGCGCGCGGTGGCGTGTGATGAAGTGGAAAGATAACAGAAGGAAAATGATAGAGTCCAAGCACCTAACGCAACAACACTCATCCCTGGCTCGCTGCCATTCCATGTGACCTCCATATTAAATAAATTCCTTCAGGTTATGGGCCCTGGCCCTATAGCTTGATAACTATACAGCCAGACTATCCACACGAACCAAATTTGAGACATTTCGCAAAAGTATCACCAAGCCCCTGATGCCAGCGAAGCGCAAGCATTCCCCATCCACGTCTTCCTCCTTGTCCTCCTCTTCATCGTCCTCTTCGGACGACGACACCCTCAGCATACCAAAACCTGCTGATTCACAGGTTACTAGGGTTATTGAACCCCTAAATGACCAAAACTGGTCAGATTGGTGCGAACGGTATTGTCACGTCACAAAATATGTCAACGGTACCATCAAACGTCCTGACAAGGACAAGGCAAAGAAGAAGATATGGGACGCTAACAATGATTATGCTCAGGTCCTTATCATGAGCAACCTTTCGCCGCAGCAGGTGAAGAACGTTCGCCGATGTAAGATGGCACACAAAATCTGGCAAAGCCTCGCTGCTGTACATGAAGCCAAGGGCACACATACAGTATACGTGATCCTCAAGAATCTCTTCATGTACGCTAATAGTGACTGCACCGACATCCCCAAACGCCTCGATGAGATGAAGGGCGAATGGGAACACTTCTGTCAGTGAACGCGCGGACACAAACATCCATATAATGATGAGTTCTTCAAAACTCTACTTGCTTTCGCCTTACCATCTTCTTGGGACGCTTTCTCAGAGCCGTATTATGGCGGACTCTTTGAGGACGTCACTGATGACCTGAAGAGATCCATTTTGTCCCAGACGTTTATTGGTATGGTCAAAGAGGAATGCGTTCACAGAAGTCAGAGAGCACAAACCAGACCACCAGCAAGAAGCGTCCGCTTGCCAAGCGCATTGGCCGATAGCGCGACCACCTCCCACGTCGCAAATGACCGATTGTTGTTCGTTACATACGAGCAATGTATCGACACCTCAGTCGCCGGCGTTGGTAATTCCATCGTCCCCATAGAAGGGAAAGGCACTGTTGAATTGGAATCAGTTTGTGACGGCCGCAAATATATTTTGCGACTGGAGCATGTACTGCACATTCCAAGCAACAAAAATAATTTATTTTCTCTTGGAAGATGGGACAATGCCGGCGGAACTTACAAGAGTGAACACGGCATATTAATAATGTCCTCCAAAGAAAGAGAGGAAGTGGCTAAAGGCCATATTGCCGGAAACAACTTGTATAAATTACAAGTTAAAGTATGGAAAATCAAGGACTGTGAACATGCGAACAAGTCATTTGTGGCCGCGGATCCGTTGCCAAGTTGGGAAACCTGGCATAAACATTTCAGACACGTCAGTTATGGCGGCTTACAGAAGCTGCTCGAGAAAGACTTAGTTAAAGGTTTCCACGTCGATACTTCGACACAGAAACCTGACTGCGTAGCGTGTACTGAAGCGAAGCAAGCCGAGGAACCCTATAAAGGTAAATCAGTGTGACAAACTTCCCCTGGAGAATTAACGCACATGGATCTCTGGGGAAAATATGATGTCGCATCCATAAATGGACATCAGTATTTTGCACTCTTCGTCAACGACGCTACCCGATATATCACTGTTACCTTCCTTAAAGGGAAGGATCAGGCAGCGAAGGCGGTGAAGGACTATTTGACAAACCTCAGAGCTAATGATCGTCCTCCCCGTGCGACACGCACAGATAGGGGGAAGGAATACATCAATGAGGCTCTGCAGACGTGGTGTCGTGAGCGTGGAATCACAAACCAGGTAACTGCGCCCTACTCACCTGCTCAAAATGGTATTGCTGAGCGCACGAATCGAACTTTGGTTGAACTCGCTCGTGTGATGCTAAAAGGGGGAAATCTGCCCGAATTCCTATGGGAGCATGCCGTAGAACATGCGGCGTATATTCGAAATTGCTCCTATTTGAGAGTATTAGAAGTCACACCTTATCAGTTATGGTTTCAAAGGAAACCAGACGTGACTCACCTAAAGGAATTCGGAGCACCTGTTTGGGTACTTCTGCAAGGTACGGCCGAGCAGAGGAAGATGCTCCCCAAGTCTAAGAGACAAGCATACATCGGCTACGAAGATGGGCCAATGGCCGTCAAATATTACAGCGCAGAAACGCGGAAGGTACTTACCTCGCGAAACTATAGATTCCTCTGTCCTCCTGAACATCCCAAAACGCCTGAAATGGTCGTTATCGCGCCAGGTGCACAGCGCAAAGGGGAGCTCGGTAGAGGCGCTCTGTCCACAGGCAGGGCTACAGATGTGTTAGGTGGCGTACCAAATATGGATGTGCAGCCAGGTGACGTACCGAATATGGACGTACAGCCATGGGAAGGCCTACATGGTAATAGCCCATTATACGCAAGCCAAAAGAGGAAAAGAAGCTTAGACTCACAAGAAACACCCGAACCACCCCATAAAACACGACGCAAACGCGTGGACTACCGTCACTTGAATGACCCGTTTTCCGATACAGAAGATGAAGTCATGGCCGCGCAAGCCCATGTTTACGGAGGAGGAGAGCCGAGTAGTCTGAAAGAGGTGAAGGCATCTCCTGAATGGTCAGAGTGGGAAGAAGTGGTGAGAGCCGAACTCTGCCAATTGCAGAAGACAGGCACATGGATACTCACTGATACTCCCACTGGCACTATCCCAATCGCCAATAAATGGGTCTTCGCTAAGAAATATGATAAATCAGGAAACCTCCTGAAATACAAGGCGCGGTTAGTAGCCAAGGGCTGCGCACAGAGACCAGGATATGATTACGACAAGACGTTCTCACCAGTGGTAAGGCTCGAAACTATAAGAGCCATACTGGCCCTCGTGTAACGTCACCACAGGCGTTAGGTCCGACGTGGACACGGAAGGGTGTTCACGACTTAGCAATGTATGAAGGCGTTGCTGGTCACGTGACATTCTGAGTCTGTGACTAAGTGGAAGCGTAATCTTCCCATTGCTCTTGGCACTAGGACTATTCCTGAGTCACTAGGTCGATGCTTGAACAGAGGGTTGCAGGTGAATGTGAAGGGGAGGGTGAAGGAATACAACGCTACTCCTTAAGGCGATGCCAGGGGCGGCTTCAGGCTCTCAAGAAGTAGGAGGGAAGAGTGATGATTGTCGAAGAAGACCAAGATGGCGATACTTGGTCTTCCCCAGCCTGCTTATATACATATGAGAGGTAGTTTTAAAACTCCTCTTGAACCGGTACTACGACTAGCAATAATAGCTCGAACCCTATTACTACTATGATGGGAATGAGTCATGCCACATCGGCATGTGACTCGTACTGCTGACTGAGATCTTGTCCATGACACATAAACACTTACAAACAAGGTCATCACCGTACAGTAAGCATCCACTTCCGATCGATCGGTGACATCACCCCCTTTTCAGCTGCGACGCCCACGGCACCGAGTAGGGCCCATGCAGCCCATCCACCCCTCCTGTACCCCCGTGATGTGATCCCATATATTTGCCATTTCGAGTCTGAACTTGGAGCGCGTCAGCTCCCCCTGCACCCCACCAAGAGCCTGCGCTAAGGCGTGAAGGCGTTGCTCCATCCTCTCCGCTTCGTGCTTGTATGCTCGATAGCGGGTCAGCTCCGCCTTGAGGCTCGTGTCCTTGAGCTCGTTGACAGCGCAGTCGACGCGGTGTTGATTTCTGTGTCCGCCGACGAAGGCGTACATATCTTCGGGGGTGTAGTGGGGCTTACCGGCTTCTCGCACCTGTGGTTCCATGTAGAGCGGTCGGGTGTATACTTTGTCGCTGTCGTTGAGGAGAGCCAGCACTTGGGGGTCTGGACTCATGATGACCTGGATGAAGGTCGCTTGGCGAGTGACCCCCTGTGCGTCGGTGATGGGGTAATGGACGAAGTCTTCGCCTCGGTTGAACTTGTAACCACGAGGAGGTTGCCCCCCGTTGCCGCCCCCGAGAAAGCGCAGGCGAACTGCGGGGTGGGGTGTATCTTCGGTGTCGACGCGGACGTCTCTGCGGAAGAGGGGGCGACCCATTGTGTCGCAGGCGAATGGAGTCTCGCGGGGGTCGTCAGAGTCGGTGGCGGTGATGATGAAAGGCTGCTCAGCTGGGCAGTATGCCTGTAGCGCTCCCTCTACTGCTTCGTACACTGCTCTTTCAGCATCACGGTGAACCACTGGCGTCGGATGAGGATTCTTGTTCTCCTTGTCGCTGCCATCGTCAGCTGATGATTGCGCCACTCGGCGGCCTTGTATCTCCAGTTGCGACTGGCCATCCACGCCTCCCACTTCAGTGTTGACTCCGTCTTCTGTCTTTTCGGTCCGAATCTCGATGCGTACTGGGAGGGGGCTGGGGGAGGCGTCGACACTGCCTCCGACAACTGTGTGAAGCTGCCGTACTTCATCGGCGGAGTAGGGGGTTGTGGAGATGCGTCGCCCCTCGTTGTCGAAGAGCCAATATGCGGCTGGTGCATCGGGGTTGTCGACGTCCTCGATGGTGGCGGCGTTGACAAGTGCGTAGAGGAGCTCTTGGTGGGTGAGGCCATCGACTCCGTGGGAAGAGAGAGAGGAGGCAATGGTGGTAGTGGGAAGAGACATTGCTGCATGAGTGAGGATGCCAGTGTGGGGAGATGGGAGTAACTCAGCGTCGATGTCTCTGCTTTTAACTGTTCTCGACAGGCTCTTTTTGTACTCCACTATGGCTTCATCAGCGAGTATGTCGGCTTTGTTGACCCACTGGTTGTCCGAGTCGGAGTATCCCTTCCATTTCACGAGGTATTGGAGTTTCTTGGTCCGGCCGAATCGTCGTGAGTCTAGAATCCACTCAATTTTGTATTCCTCTTCGCCATCCACTAGATCCGGTGGCGGGCGTGTGAAGTTCTTGCCATGCATGGTTGTCTCGCGATAAGGCATGAGTAAATCGATGTGAAACACGGGGTGAATACTCCACTGCGTGGGAAGTTCCAGTCGATAATTGACAGGTGACAGCACCTGAAGGACTCGAAATGGTCCGTGTCTTCGCGCAGCGAGCTTGGCAGTGGGTTGATTGGTGTGGAGGTGCCGTCCTTCTAACCAGACTCGATCTCCTTCTTGATAACAAGGCGTAGTTCGGTGTTTGACCCACAGCGCCTGGGCTCTTTTGATCAATTCTTGGGTGTCCCTCCGTGCTTCTCGGAACTGTCATAACCGCGTGAGTACCTGTGGGATAGGAGATGGCTTATTGGCCCAATCAGCGCGCGGGTCATATCCCATCATAAGTGTGAATGGGGATTTCCGGGTTGCTTCGTGCGGCCAGTTGTTATGCACGAATTCTGCCATAGGGAGAAACTGTGCCCAGTTGTCTTGTCGTTCGTTGGCCCAGAACCTGAGATATTGTTCAAGCCACTGATTGGTCCGCTCGGACTGTCCGTCCGTGTGCGGGTGATACGCTGTTGATATATTCTGATGGATTCCCAAGATACGGCACAGCTCTCGGGTAAATTTGGATGCGAAGTGTGGGTCTCGATCGCTGATGATTTTGGCTGGCAGTCTGAATCTTTTGAATACATGAGCGACGTACAGAGCGGCTGTTCCTTCTGCCGTGATTTCCTCCATGCAGGGGATGAAAATTGACGCCTTGGTGCAGTCGTGATTAGTGCCCATCACGGGTAACCCATGGGTCACTCGGCCCCTACCCGTACCCGTACCCGCACGAAACCCGTACCCGTGCTCACAGGTATGGGTACAGAGAGGATTCAGCACGGGTATGATGGTATAAGGCCATCGGTCTGTCGCTCTATACCACGCATCATTAGTACTACCATTATACGAGACCCATAACTACCTGACAGTGTACTAGTAACTACATAGTCTAACTATCGAGCTCACCGTGCATCCCGCCGTCGTCGTCGTGTTACTGTTTTCCGTTGTTGTCGTGTTATCGTCACGTTGTCGTTGTCTGTCGGGTCTGTTGCATTGAGTCGTCCTTGTTGTCCAAGTCATTCGGTGCACAAGTCGGTGCAGGCCTGGGCTGTTGCCTTGTCATCGCCATTTCGTCGTCTTCACCCTGCTATCGTCCTTCTCGGGCTGATGGTGTTATTGCCATTGTTGAGATGGCTGTGGCGGTTAGTAGCTCTTGCAGTGTGTCGTCAAAGTATCATCGTCGTCTGCCAGTCGCTGTCCAAGGATGCCTTAAGGACGGATCACGTTTCCTGTACCCAATGTTCCCGGCCCGGGTGATTGCCGATTTGTTCGGTTGTTCGTTGGCCTTGCTTAGTCACCTTTTCCGACCGCACAACGCCAGCCACAACTACGACACCCAAGACGACACCAGCAGGCGACGACAGCAACTACGACAGGGCCATATCGACTGCCACAACAACCAACAGTTGAGGGCAAGTCGACAATGACGACAGCAAGACGACGACGACTGCTGCAACTTGAAGGCGGCGACGACGACGGGCCTGGGGAAGCTGCAAGGCGGCGACAACAACAGCAAGACGAAAACAACAACAACATCAAGACAACGTCAACAACACAGCAATGACTCGGACAGCGATGGCGCGACTCAATTTGGACTCGGACGGCAAGTACTGCGGGCGGCGGGGTTCTCATGGCTAGTAGTAGTTTACTGTGTACGATACTTCAGGCTTCCATGTAGTACAAAAACTTCTAATGTCTTACTTAGTCTAGGAATAATAACATTCTGACTTACTCGAAAAACCCGCCAAACCTGTCATATGGGTACGGGTTTTGGACGGGTACTCCACATCAGACCCATACCCATACCTGTCAAACCCATACCCAGGTACCCGTGCAGGTCTGCAAACCCATGATGTGCCCTAGTCATGATCTGTGACAGTGAGGATGGAATCGTGTCCTTGAGAGGTTGGGAGTTTAGTGATAAAGTCAAGGGCTATGGTTTCAAATGGCTTAGCGTCAGGGGTTGGCGTAATGGGTACGAGTGGGGCCTTTGTGGGTCGGTTATTCACTTTGTGGCGTTGGCACTCTGCGCAGCCTTGTATGTATTCGGTTATATGTTTCATCATGTGAGGCCACCAGTAGTGTCGTTCTATGATGTGGGCCGTTTGTTTGATACCTGGATGTCCGTACACAGGGGGATTGTGGTGGTTTCCGATGATGATGCGGAGGTCGTTATGTTCCCCTGTGATGACTCTGGCTCCTTGTCAGTACCACACACCATTGATCTTTTTAAGTTTGTGTGCGTCTACCCATGGTCGTATCTTTGCTTCATCTTGTTGGTGGGTTTCTGGGAGCTGGGTAGTTGTAGTTCGTATGAAAACTTTGTCCGGGAGTACCATGATGCCCTCATTATCTCGATCTCCCTGATCGTAGTCTGGTCATCTGGACAGGGCATCTGCCCTTCCGTTGTTGGTGCCCTTGATGTGGTGGATCTCGAAGTCGTATTCCATGAGTTCGAGTACTTCTCGGGCAACGCGTCGACTTATCTTCTGGGGGGATCTCCAATGCATGAGGTTGAGGTGATCCAAGAAGATTTTGATTTTGTGGGGGGATCTGGCGAGGTATTGTCTCCAGTGTCTCAGCGCTTTTACTATTGCGAGGAGTTCCAGGTTGTAGATGTCATAGTTGCGTTCTGCTTCGTTAAGTGTAGCGGAGTAGTATCCTATTGGATGTCGCTTTCTGTCAGCTTTTTTCTGGAGGAGTACTGCGCCCACCGCGTATCCTGACGCATCCACCTCTAACTTGAATTGATCCGTGAGGGTAGGGTGCGCTAGTACTGGTTCTGTTGTGACTAGGTCTTTGAGGGATTGGAATGCCTTTTCTTCGTCGGTGCCCCAAGCCCATTCTGTGTCTTTCCGCGTGAGTTTGTTTAGGGCTTGTGCGTGTGTTGCGAAACCGCGGATGAATAGGCGGTAAAAATTGCAGAAGCCCAAAAAGGAGCACACGTCACGTACTTTCGTGGGGCAGGGCCAGTCACGGATACCTGAAATTTTTACTGGGTCCATACGTGTCACCCCCTTTTCAAGGATGACCCCCAGGTAATCCATGCGCGGTTGGTGGAACAGACACTTCTCCGGTTTGAAGTAGAGGTCGTGGTCTAGTGCCATCTGGAGGATGTTGCAGACTGCAGCAATGTGAGCTGTCATGCCTGCATTTTCGTGTGTGGCTATGCCGATGTCGTCCATGTAGACGCGTATGATTGTACCAAGTAGTGCGTGCTTGGTGATTATGGGAGCACATATGTAGTCCATCATGGCCTGGAAGGTTGCGGGTGAGTTGGTTAGTCCAAAGTACATTACAAGTGGTTTGTAGAGGCCGTATTTCGTTTTGAACGTGGCTTTTGGTTCGTCGCCCTCTTTCACGCGTATGTTGTTGTAGCCCCATTGAACATTGAGTTTGGTGTATATGTGACCATTGCCTAGGTCGTTGATGAGTTCCGCCATGAGGGGGAGTGGGTATTGGTTGCGAATAGTGCATGCATTGATTTTGCGGTAGTCTTGGACTGGGCGGAGTTTGCCATCCTTTTTTTTGATGAAGAAAAATGACGAGGCGTAGGGTGACTTCGAGGGTCGGATGTATCCCATCTTGAGTTGTTCATCAAGCCACTTCTTGAGTTGGTCATCCTCGTCTTGCGTCATGGGGTACACCTTACAGTCGATGCTCGCCGGTGTGCCTGGTTTGAAGTCGATGGCATGGTCCCATGGTCGGGATGGTGGGAATCTGTGTGAGGCTTCTTCGTCAAAGATTTTGGCAAAGTGTTGATATGGTTCCGGGATAGTCGTTGTCGTCGCCTCTTGTCTAGTGGCGATTGCCAGTTCGGTGGCGGTGGTGCGTATTTGACAGACTCCTTCTAGGTCTGTGACTATGTCTTCCCCTTCCTCTTGTGTGAGGGTTGCCGCTAGGACGACTTGCTGTTCAGATGGGTGAATGGACCGAATGACGATTGGTAATGAGTCTTCATGTATCGTGGCGTGCTTCCAGCTGATGGTGGGTTCGTAGGCTGCGAGCCACGGGTATCCGAGGACCAGGTCTTCATCTCCAATGTCGGTGACGAGGAATCTCATGATTCTGTTAATTCCCTTAGTTTGTACGTCTAGGTCTATGAAGTGGGTGATCGACCCAGCTTTATTCTCTGTGTTATCAATGTTCCAGATCTTTTTGGGTCGTTCTAGGAGCTGGAGTCCTAGGCCCATGCGTTTTGCAAACGCGGGTCTTATGAAGTTGTCAGTGGCTCCGGAGTCGACGAGCCCTTTTATGTTGGCCATGGAGTAACTGGTGCGAATCGAGACTGGAATTCGAAGCGAACGGAAGCGAGTCATGATTACAGAGTTACAATTAATTGCCCTCACCCAGGCCGATGGGTTTAGGCGTCCTGAAAACCCTTCTGGTCCCACAGGTCTTTGAAGATGAGGTCCTTGACCTCGTCCGTGGCTCCCCTAACTCCTTCTAGCCATCCTCTGGCAGTGTCCTGGGGAGTGGACGTGTTTGCTGCTCGTGCAGTTGTGGGTTCTTGACTGTAATAGTCCGTCTCCATGCTGCAGCTACCACTCGCCTGTGGTCTCCATTGTTGCCTCTGCTTTCTGGGTCGGGTACAGTCTCGTGAGAAGTGGCCCGGGTTGTTACAGTTGTAGCAGATGACTTCCCTCATGTTACGTTGCTGACCATTCCCTTGGTTCTGATTCGATCCTCCTCTCCCTGGAGCTCGACGTCGTTGGTTGTCCTGTTGTAGGATTTCTTCGGCATTGGCTAGTCGGGCTCGTGATCGATCTGCCGACGTGTCCATGGCGTTTGGGTCAAACCATGGTGGATTGCGAGGTGGGTTCCACATGGAATTGCGAGGCAGATTCCATGGGGTAGGGTAATTACGTTGTGGATTGGTTTGCGGGGTGGTTGTTTTGACCGGATTTGACAGGTTGAGTCGCACCCTGAGGTGAATATATTGTTTCTGCCATTTGAGGGTTGCATCCTTCCATTCGTTGAAGGAGGTGGGGTTGTCGAGTTCGTATATTTTTGTGAACAATCTCCCAGGTAATCCGGCCGTGAAGTGGTCGATGGTTTGTCAGTCATTTAATCGGTAGTCAGCTTGTCTTGCGAGCTGCTTGAAGTTAGTGACGTACGTGTTGACATCATCCCCGATCATTTTGAATCCTTGGGCTAGGGTAGCTTGGGCTTGTTCTTGTTCCAGGACGTTGGAGAACCGATCGGAGAATCCGGCGGTTAGGGTGTCCCACAGAAATTTGTCGTATCGGTCTCTTCCAGTTCTTACCTCATTGTTAAGCCATCCCAGGAAGCCTAGCGTCCAATTACTGACCATGGTTCCTTTGACAAAACCTAAGAACATTAGGCAGCGTCGGTAAGTGTTTCGGAATACGGGGACATCGGTGTTCAGCCCCCAGTATAGGTGCCATTGGGTGAGGAAGGACTCATAGTCGGCTCGGTCTCCTGTAAATACCATAGGTTTTTCACCCGTGAGTTTATCTTCGCCCGGCACGAGGAATGGTGCTCCTCCTGGGATTCCTCCCCCGGGTGGTCCTCCTCCTCCGGGTGGTCCTCCTCCTCTGGGTGGTCCTCCTCCTCCGGGTGGTCCTCTTGGTGGTCCTCCTCCGAAGTTTCCGAACGGTTGGCGTGGGGGTGAATTGTCGCCTCCCCCTCTTCCTCATGAGGGGGGATCGGGTTGATCGGGTCCTACAGCGCGAAAGATCGCTGCTTCGTCTGCATCCATTCGATGTCCCGTGGCTGGATGGATGGGTTGGAGGATTGCATTAGGTTCCTCTCGAATTCTTCGTACTTCTTCGCTGATGAGAGTTTCTTCCATTGTTGTTGTGGCCATTGCAACTGTGGCAGGGGATCGAACGTGGATGGTTTCTGGTTCGGTTATGTGGAGTAACTCAGCTGCTTGGGCTATGTTGACTATTTCAGACTCTTCGTCGTCTGCTTCTGTTTGATCGTCTTCTCCACTGGTTTCTGAGGGTGCCAGGGTTCTTGGTTCCGACGTGCTGGGTTCTTCCTCGGGTTGTCCGTCTATGTGTCCCCACTGTTCTCAGTTTGGTAATTCTCGTGTATCAATGTCGCAATTGTAGTTTCTCCCGGCTGGTCATACTGCGTCCCACCTGTTGTCAATTGGGTTCCACGTAATCTCCACCCAGCACACGTGTTCAAAATTGAACTCAACTGGTCGGTATCAGGTGGGTCCCGATGCAAAGTTGATGAAATATCCCGTATCTCCTCGGTATTCTCTCCACCTTGCGGCTCCCAGGAATTGTACCGGTACATTGCGATCTCCTCGTCTTTCTGAGGAGTATGTTCTGAAGTTGGTCCAGTGATCTCGAGTAGTGAACGCCACGATGAAATGATCTTGGTCTTAATGTAACGTCACCACGGGCGTTAGGTCCGATGTGGACACGGAAGGGTGTTCACGACTTAGCGATGTACGAAGGCGTTGGTGGTCACGTGACGTTCTGAGTCTGTGACTAAGTGGAAGCGTAATCTTCCCGTTGCTCTTGGCACTAGGACTATTCCTGAGTCACTAGGTCGATGCTTGAATCAGAGGGTTGCAGGTGAATGTGAAGGGGAGGGTGAAGGAATACAACGCTACTCCTTAAGGCGATGCCAGGGGCGGCTTCAGGCTCTCAAGAAGTTAGTGTTGGGGAAGTTTGGTCTCAGACTGACCCAAACCAGGTTTGAACCAAACCCAAACCATTTTAAATGGTTTGGGTTTGGAGAATCCTGGCTCAAACCGAATGGTTTGGTTTCCGGTTTGGGGGTCCCAAACCCAGTTCAAACCGAACCAAACTGATTAAGAATAAATATTTTTTAATATTTTATAAGTGCTCAATAAGTGGTTTGGTTTGGTTCAAACTGAGTTTGAACCAAACCAAACTGAATTTAAACCAAACCAAACTGAATTTAAACCAAATTTGAATCAAAATCAATGGTTTTTGGTCTCAAACAATTTGAAACAAAGTCTTAACTGATGAATTTGAACAAAATCAATTGATTTTGCCTCAAACCAAGGTCTTAAGTGGTTCCTTAAGTGGTTTGAACTGAGTTTGAACCAAACTGAACTGGACCAAACTGATTAAAGACCAATTTAAAACACTTATTCTTAATTGGTTTGAAACGGTTTGGAATGGTTTGGTTCAGTTTGGAACTGTTTGGAGCTGTTTGGTTCAGTTTGGGTTCAGTTTGGGCAAATTCTAATCAGTTTGGTTTCCAGTTTGGCCAAAATGGCCCCAAACCGAACCAAACCGAACTTCCCCAACACTACAAGAAGTAGGAGGGAAGAGTGATGATTGTCGAAGAAGACCAAGATGGCGATACTTGGTCTTCCCCAGCCTGCTTATATACATATGAGAGGTAGTTTTAAAACTCCTCTTGAACCGGTACTACGACTAGCAATAATAGCTCGAACCCTATTACTACTATGATGGGAATGAGTCATGCCACATCAGCATGTGACTCGTACTGCTGACTGAGATCTTGTCCATGACACATAAGCACTTACAAACGAGGTCATCACCGTACAGTAAGCATCCACTTCCGATCAATCTGTGACACCTCGTGACGCTGCACGACCTCCGCATCCAGCAGATGGATGTAAAGGGAGCCTACCTTTTACGATCAAGCGGTGGGCTCGCAGATATGCTGCTACCACTTTGTCGTAATAGGGGTCGGGGTGGGCTAACAGGCCGGGTCGCTGACTAAGCACGAGAGCGGTGACCTGCACACTGCAGGGGAGAGGACAAGGGGAGAATGGCAATAGCACTTGGATTCAACAGGGAAGCAACAAGACTAGAACGAGGAAACACAGAGTAAACTATGAGTCTTTAAGTACTGTTACAACAATCTCTTTTTCTATGTTTTTCCAGCATCTGTAATTGCAGTAGGTGTTCAGAGCTGTTCGGAGCTGTTCGGAGTGTCCTTGAACAGCTCTGAACAGCTCTGAACACCTACTGCAATTACAGATGAGGGACGCGTAAGTGTGAGCCTAAATATAGCACTACTGGTGAGCTGGCAGGAAATCCAGAACAGAAGCAAACAAGATGTGAAACACAGAAGCAGGACTCAAGATAATTCCGAGAGAAACAGAAGTAGAAGTAATAATAGAAATGATCGATGGCACGATCTGTGATCGTGACACTACCTAAATGGAACCCTAAAGGAGACCGTGTACATGTGTCAGCCGGAGGCATATGAGGACGGAACGAGTTGAGCTTGCCTACTTGTAAAGACGCTCTATGGATTAAAACAATCCAGGCGTGAGTGGAATAACGAGCTTGACAAGAAATTGCGGAAGCATAGCTTCACGCACTCAAACGCACTCAATATCAGATCCATGTGTGTATGTGCAAAGGGGAGTCACCGACCTTGAGATAATAACCGTTTGGGTCAACGATCTCTTACTATTCGCAACGTCAGAAGATTCGATGAGAGCAATAAAAGGAAACCTACATACCGAATGGGAAGTCACCGATATGGGTGAGCCGGCGAAAATCGTCAGAATAGAAATCACCAGGGACGAAAACTCGTTAACGATTTCCCAGAAAAGATATGTGGAAAACATACTGGAAAGGGAGGGAATGCTACATGCAAACCCTGTGAAGATGCTGATGGATCCTAACCACCAATTAGGGCCAAATCCAGATGGGAATGAGGGAAGCCAAAGCAATTCGTACGCACAATTGCTGGGCAAACTCCAGTTCCTAGCCAATGCCACGAGGCCAGATATTGCCCACGCCGTAAACCGTTTGGCGTGTTACACCACGAATCCGAGTCTTGAGCATATGACGGCTCTAAAAAGAATCCTAAGGTACCTTGCCGGAACATGTGGATACGGGGTTAGATACTTGACGCTTCCGGGAAAGAACAAAGGCACTGTTACGACCCAGCTGGGTCGTTCAGGCCAAAGGCCACAAGATGTCAGTGGTATCGCACGCTCGAGTCGCTGACTCAGCGTTGGACTCCAAATGCTGACTAAACAGCTGGGGAGGGCTGGGTACTGTGGGCTATTCCCTCTGCACAGGGAGTAGGCTTGAGACTAGGGAAGCAGGGGACAAGCAAGCAGGAGTAGAGGAGAAGCTGGCTGGAATTCTTCAAAGACTAGAATGGAGAATACAGAGTAAACTACAGCAGTCTTTATACTAAGAGGCAAGGGTTTACATAAGCTATATGCCAGCGCATACTACTGCTGGCAGTAAGGCCAGCTCACAGGGTACAGGGGTGACAGCACATCAGGGTCGGGGGTACAGTAGGAAACTACAAGAACATTCCAGAAAGTGCCAGAACAACAGGGCACAGGGTACAAAGGGTCAAGGGCAACATATTTGGTACACAACAAGTTGGTAGCACATCGGGGAATCACCTCCCCGCAAATTAGCGTTAATTATGATTAATTAACATATAAGCGCCCATTTTCCGTTTTAATTATCCCCCCCATTAATTAAGGACAATTTGTGTTTCAGTTTGAACTAATCCGCAAATGCTCATTAATTTTCGAGTAATTTGTCGTTCAGAAACATTAAAATAATTTGCCATTTGGTCTAAACTGTAAGTTAACTGAGTGGTAATGACAAGCAGTAACAAGCGGTGACGAGCAGTAACAAGCGGTAACAAGCAGTAACAAGCGGTAACAAGCAGTAACAAGCAGTAACAAGCGGTAATAATGCGCAGTAGGAAATGATTAAGAAACTGTAGATAAGATATTGCCAACTATCATTTTTGGGTATCAGTAGGTTGTCGCATGCCCTCAATCTTCCATCATACTAAGATCAAGCACTGGCACAGAATTTGAGGGGGGAGGCTGATTCAAGCCACCGTTGCTAAGAATAATGAGTAAAATTAGTTGAGGCAAAAATGAGACACTCACGTTGCAAGTTGATAAATGTCTGCCATCATCTTGTGGTAGGATGTGTTGCGTTCAGTTTCAATCCGGTTAAGATTGGCAATGTGACATTCATAAACCTCCACAAATGTATTTGTAGTGAAGTCAAGTTGTCTGCGCTCGCCTGTGGACCACTCACGGAGGGCTGCATAGTACTGGCATGATTCCGAAAAAAATTAGATAAATAAACAGGAAATAAAGAAAAGAACTTACCGCAGTCGATACCAACGCGAGCATTGCCTTTGGAACTTCCCAAATAATATCCTCGTTGGGTCCATGGCGACATGGGAACTGATCTTGATGGAGTGTGACAAATGGAGTGTTCCCAGAAAAATAGAGGTCGCGAAGTACAGAGATAATGACAGAGCTACGGAATGGGCGGCGGAGATCTGGTGACCCGACAAGGACATGATCATTCTATAAGTGGAATATTAGTAAGTCCAACTTCAGGGCACTTTAACGACTCACATTCGCTTTTGAACGCCTCGGGTAAATATAACTGAAGTCCGTCTCCAGCTTCTTGACGAGGTCCGCAATTGCTATTGGGTCATAGGGACTAAACAACAGAGCGACAGTAACCACACAGCGCTCTTTGACTTCTGCACGGAAGATGCTGATGCGTGCTCGGGGCTACATTATGTTTTTAAACTGTTTTTCCGGAAGCATACAGACAACATACCAGGACAGACATTTGCCAGCAATAATTGCTGTCCTTGAGGATGCGGGCGTGTACGTCTTCAGCACCCCGAACCTGGAGCGATGCCGCGCCAAGCGCATCCCGTATGAACCTGGCAACTTGTAATGTTTCAGGGAAAGCATTTTCCAACACAATGGAAGCATGCAAAAGGCTGAACGAGCCCGTGATGGTGCTTCGTACGATGCTTGACTGGTCTGTGAGCCTAAGCTTCACCGAAGTTTTGGAAAGATCAGTATCCATTGGCCATAGCCGTGGGACTTCGCTGGTGTGCCCATTGCGAGTCGAGTCCTCTGGCGTAGTAGCTGTGCCGTTGTGTCAGCATACAACATAAGTGTGATGTACAGCAGTACAGGCTCACCCGCAAATCCCGGGGTGGTGACTTGAGTGCGCTCGGAACGTGTGGTTGCTCCTCGTCGACCCTTGGAAGTGGCGCCTGGATCGACACGTGGACACAGGATGTGAGTATTATTAAACAGATAGCTACTATGGGCTTACCTGCAAACTCCGAGGACGTGGCGTGAGGGTACCCAGTGGGGTACGAAAAAATGACTCGTCGCCCCTCGGAGGCGGTGCCTACATTGGTATATCAACGCACAACACTAAGCCGGGCAATATTGTTGGGCTCACCTTTGAGTCCTGTGGCGATGACTTGACGGCGCTCGGAATGAGTCGGTTCCATTTGTCGACCCTCAGAATGGTGCTGGAAATGCGTCTGTGCTAGTTGTTGACCTTCGGAACAACACTCCGAGTGCACGCGCGTCGCTTGCTGACCCTCAGAAACGGTGTCTACATTAATCCCTAGAGTAAGTATTGTGCATCCGAAAGAAGAGAGGTCTTACCTGTGAGCCCCGAAACGGCATCTTGAGGGCGCTTGGAATGCGCGTGTGTCCCTTTTGAAGCCATACCTATGGCACATTAACGGACAAGGTAATTGGGATGACGGCAAGTACGGGCTTACCTGCATACTCTGAGTCTTGATTGTCCAGGCCCTTGAATCGTACGCGTTTGCCTGGTGCACAAAGTACATAACACGCAAGTGATTTAGTATGTATAGATAATCAAGTATGCAGACACACCTGTGGGGGGCTCGGAACGGACTTGTGCGCCGGTTCGAACATCAGACGGCAACTTTCCATAGTTCGAAGGCACGGACTGCAGTGTGTCGTCAGGAGTGTTTAGGCAGGGAACACCCGTCTCAGCGGCGTCTTCTGTGGCACCTCCGAGCCAAGAGGGTCTCTAAATAGCCTTGAGTTGTGATGCTAGACGTGATGATGGGAAATACTTACCTCGACTGCCAGCCGTTGAGACGATCTGGCTGTCTGTGTGAATGCAACCATATCTTCGTGTTCCTCCGAGTCGCCTTCAACTGGTTCAGAATCCGAGCCTTCGCTGCCTGTAGCACTAGAGTGAGAAAGGTTGTTGTCTAAAGACGAATTCCCGTCCTCGTCCGGGTCCTGAACGAGAGTCTCCGCTAGGGTGTAAAGTAAGCGCGACTCGACTTGACACTGCAAGAGGTCCAAACATTGACACACATCGTCTCAACTTTCTCACGCTGTTGGGCAGGAACACTGCCCACCCCCGCTGACATGGGTTCGACCTCATCGTCCGACAGTTCAAGACGGGGAGGATGGGTGCCTTCTAAACCGATCATTAGATGTAAGTGATCACATTTCTTATTTTAAAAAATCACCATCTTGCTCACCATTGAACCGTGACCGTGACTCGCCGCCCACTTTCACTCGCTTAGCAGGTTTCTTTGGGGCCTCTGGCGTCAAGCTTGGCACCACAGGCCTCTTAGCAAGCCCCTCAGCATCGGTGGTTGGGCCCTCTTCAGGAGACAGGGCATGCTTTCTGAAGGGGACTATGATACCCGTATGTAAGTCATCACGTCGCCTTGACTTAACATGACAATGACCAGGCGCGTACCTTCTGACTCTCCCCCAGCATTGTGCGGCCGCCTAATCACCAGTGGAGGCAACTTAGGGTGCGTATTGGTACCTTTTCCCTTCTTCGAGCTCACAGAGCGTGTTGATGTGTCAGTGGAGGTCGCCACCGAAGTCGTATCTACGGTGTTGCGCTGCCGCCGTGTGGAGGGTGCCATACCCGTATGGCCAAACGAAAACGAGGGAATGTATTGGGAAGGGCGGTGGTGGGGATACAATGAGGGACTAGGGTTTGGATGGGGGATTTGTCCACCGGGTATGTGCCGCGTCTTATATTTTTTTCTTAGCACGCTTAACTTTCTTTGCAGTGACCCATCAGCTTGCGCCCCAAGTGCCACGTAGCCATACTGTCATTCTTACTATCACCATCATTCCAAATCACACTAGTTCTCGTTTTCAATGAGTTTGATTACCTGCACTGGCTGCCGTCGACGCTTCACTTATGCCGGGTACTCACGTCACCTTAGCATGACAACTCGTGCTACTTGTCGTGCCATCTACGATAGCTGTCTGGATCACTCCTCAGTGCGTGACCCTCCAGGTGTCTCTGGTCCAGAGGACGGCGTTCCAAGTGAGTGGTTTTGCCCGACTCGATCGTGCTAGTAGATTGACCCCAAAATTTAGACGGGAGCGAATTCAATGAACAATTTGACCAACACGGAGACGGTGAACTGGACCATATGAACGTTGACACGGATGACAGGGCACCCGACACTAGTGTGCCCGTACATACAGAAACTCCCGATCACCCTCAACAAGCCCGCGACCACCCCCAACAAGATGGGGCCCCGTTTATTGAGCGCTTTCCTTCAGAGGTGGCTGGAGCCCCCATTTCCGAGATGGGTCAGAACACGCCCAGTTACCAGGCGTTGCGGGACGATTTGGGACCAGGCAATATTTGGTACCCATTTCAGTCGCAGTGTGATTGGGACTTCGCTCGGTGGGCAAAGAACAGGGGGTCATCCTCAACTGCAGTAACTGAATTGCTTGCGATTAATGGTGTAAGTGCACGACAGCTCAAATGGCAATGAACGAATTGATTCGATGGCTAACAACATGAAGTAGATGGTCGAAAAGTTGGGATTGTCATACCGCAACGTTAAGGAGCTCAACCGCATCATCGATGAAGAGATGCCAGGACGACCGAAGTTCAAATGCGAGAAGATCTGTATTGGTGGGGAATCCTATGACTTCCACTTTCGAGAAGTCATTCCCTGCATCCGCGCACTCTTCGGGGACCCAAGATATTCTGGGCGACTTGTATTTGCACCGGAACGTCATTACCAAGACGTGGGTCCCACCACGCAAGTATTCGGCGAAATGTACACCGGAAAATGGTGGTGGTCAGTGCAGGTACGTGCAAATACCAATGACATACTCTTTACCGTGTCCTCATGTCATCTTTAGCAATCCCTGGAGCTACGCAAACCAGGCGCGACAGTATTACCACTTGTAATCTCATCAGACAAGACCCAGCTCACCCATTTTCGATCGAAGAGTGCTTATCCTGTCTACCTGTCGATCGGCAACATTCCGAAAGACGTCCGCTCTAAACCAACTCAGCAAGCACAAATGTTGATGGGGTACATTCCGGCAACACAGCTCAAGCAAATCACGAACAAGGACGCACGGAGCCAGGCACTTGCAAACTTGTTCCATGCATGCATGCGCAAATTGCTCCACCCCATCGAATCTTATGGCGTGACCGGCATCGCAATGGCCACTGGTGACGGGATTTGGTATCGCTGTCACCCGATTCTTGCAACGTTTATTGGTGACTATCCCGAACAATTGCTCGTTACTTGCACCTATAGTGGAAGGTGCCCCAAGTGCACTGTCCCACGAGGCGAACTTGGAACCGACTCAAGATTCCCTTTGCGTAACTTTGGAGCAGCAGTTGGTACGTTTTCTTTGTCAGACGGTGATCCAACAACTTTCCACGCGAGGTGTCATGACGCTGGCCTCAAGCCCACATACCATCCATTCTAGGAGCGTCTCCCATTCGCCAATATATTCCTTTCGATTACGCCAGATATATTACATCAACTTCATCAAGGTGTCCTGAAACATCTGGTCCGTTGGCTGGCCAGACTTAGATCCGGGGAGATTGACGCGCGTTGCAGCCGTCTACCACCGAACCACAATGCCCGATACTTTCACAAAGGCATCACCTGGCTCTCAAAGCTCACCGGTAAAGAGCATAAAGACATAGCTTGCATTATTCTCGGAGTTGTGGTGGATCTTTCTCTTCCGGGTGTCCAGTCCTCAGCACGCTTGACCCGTGCCGTGCAGGCACTTGTCGATTTCATTTACCTTAGTCAGTATCCCGTGCACACCACTCAAACTCTCAATGCCATGGACAGCGCACTGTCCCGATTTCATGAGAACAAAGACGTGTTTATTGAACTTGGAGTTCGGGAACACTTCAACATTCCCAAGCTCCATAGTCTCCTCCACTACACCAGATCCATCACGCTTTTCGGCACCGCCGACAATTATAACACCGAAAATTCGGAACGACTTCATATCGACTTGACCAAGAATGCGTACCGCGCGACAAATTTCAAAGACGAGTACAAACAAATGACCACTTGGCTGGAGCGCCAAGAGGCAATGCACCAGCACACGGCGTTTATCGAATGGTGCAATTGCGGACACTCCACATTATCAACTCCTTTGACATATCCCCGCCTTAATTTGAAGTTACACCCTTTTTTGACGATCCACCCATCCGAAAAGGGCATAACTTTTGGAGCTCTTTTCAACAGATACGGAGCCATCGACTTTCAAGACGCCCTTGCCGACTTTATTGTGCAACATAACTATCCAGAGTTATCTGCCAGCGTGGCTCGGAGGCGTGCCAACAACACTTTGATCCCATTCCGAAAGGTCTCCGTATTTCATAGGGTTAAATTCACCAATCGGGATGACACCGTCCAGAAGACTGTCGATGTCTTGCACATCTGACCAGAGGCACGCAACCACCATGGTGACACTATTCCTGGACGGTTTGACACCGCGTTGGTGAAGGATGGAAGTAGGTTCCGTGTAGCCCAAATTCGTGTCGTGTTCCAGCTTCCAAGGTCAGCGCTATCCTTGATCTTTCTTAGTTCGCGCCCAGCTCCTCCAACGGATCTTGCCTATGTAGAGTGGTTTTCACCACTCTCTACGCCCAACGAAACCCATGGAATGTACCGGATATCAAGAAGTTATCGAAACAACCGTCGTTTAGCTAGTATCGTACCTCTAGCGGAGGTCTGTAGGAGCGTCCAACTATTCCCGGCTTTCGGACAGGTCGCGCCCCGGCAGTGGCAGGGCCCAACCGTGCTTGAGGAATGCCGTACATTCTATATCAATTCATTCCTTGACCGACACTTATACCAAAATTTGAATGTAATTAACGAAAATTGTTAGTCAACTGAATAGATTCTTAACGGTGCCATCTAGAGAACAGGCACTCTCCCGTATTTACAATTTCTTAGCGCGTTTAACAGATTACTGTTAATTAAAGCGGGTTTTGCGGGGAGGTGATTCCCCGATGCAGTCAGTGTCAGTTTGAGAAGGGGAGAACGAGTCAGGAAGCACCAAGTCAAGAGTCTAGGTCAGAAATGGCACGAGATCGTGACAGGCACTAACCTTTTCCATGGCTTCGCAGATGCCACCTATGCCAACCAAGACAACTATAAGTCGACATCCAGGTATGTCTTCAAGGCGGCGGGCAGCACACTTTCGTGGATGTCAAAAAAGCAATCAGTTATTGCTTTGTCATCGACCGAAGCGGAATACATCGCGCTTTCTGAGGCCTGTCGCGAGGCATGTTGGCTGAGGAACCTCTACGAGGACCTCGGATTTAGTCAACAGCATCCGACCTTAGTGAAAGGAGACAATACCGGATCTATTGCCATGGCGAAAAATCATCAGTTTAATAAAAGATCAAAACATCTGGCCACTAAATGGCACTGGATTCGCGAACAAGTTGCCCGGGGATCAATTGAGATCGGGGAATGTAGAGACCCTGATCAGATGGCTGACATCTTGACTAAGCCGTTGCCACATCCTAAACACAAGAGACACATCAAAGAGATGGGACTGTTACCGACATGAAGGGGAGTGTAGGAATCCCAGTCGGTAACACCCAGATAGGGATTACCACAGGTCGGCAAAACCCGTATGGGTCACAGGTACGGGTCACGCGGGTACGGGTCAGGGTAGCCATTCTCAGACCCGTGCCAAACCCGTACCCGTGGCACGGGTACCCACAGGTAAGTTACATCTAACTAGCAACATGCCACTCACGACTCATTTCCTGCTTTCGGAAATGTTTGGGCTGCATTGGATCGTCTTGGTGTGACTTAGCTACCATACTGGACTCATTCCCACCAACGACATCCAACACCCGAGTCGTGCCACATCGCCATCGTCAGCCCATCGACCTCTCCCGCGTTTTCCCTACCCCACCCCATCCCATCCCATCTATCCACGTGCAATCTCTCTCTCTCTCTTCAAGTTTCACCATTCATTAGTATCTCGCCCAGGACGACAACATGGCGCATTTTCATCCCACAAACATAGACTGGGCCTGACCGGCCGTGCGTTCCCACGTCTCGTGCTGTATCTGTTCGACATGCCCACATTGGTGGCAATGTAACTAGATGTCCATTTTATCCAGGTCGTTTCCTCTCCTCTCACACTCTTCTAGCACTACAGGTGGCCCATCTGCGCTTCTCACCCTCACCTCAACTCTACCTCATTATTATTCGGTCTTGGCATTCTCACATCGCTTTATAATCACAATTCTCCCTTTGAACAGCTTCATATACCCTCCTTTTGCACATCCTTCGACGCCGAGAGCAGCTCTATAGTCAGGTGGGAGGTCGCCGTCGGAGACGCCAAGCCGTCGCACTGGATACGGATACAACGATCCAAGTGGTTCTTATTCGGTCTCGGCATTCTCACGTGTATGCTGCGGCCTTCGTTTGAGACGCTAAGTTTTCGTTTTGTATTCACTACGTTTTCTACTGACTCAATTGTCCTTTTTCGGCCTTAACATAAGGCCCTGACCGCTCAACAAAGCCACCTGATGAGGCAACCACGACCGTGCCGGCGGTCTGTGTTGACTCATGACATACCCACGACGGCAACGAGGCGACGGCGATGACAGGGCAGTCACGACAACGACAACGACACGTGAATATGACAACAATCACGCCGACGAGGCGACCTCTTTGACCCCTTTGACAAGCGATCACAATGACCACGGCGGCCAGGCGACCACAACGAGGCAACTACGACGACGACGACGGGGGTTACCTGTGGTAATCCCTGGCTTCACCTTTCCCTCATTATTATTCGGTCTCGGCATTCAAGTGTATGCTGCAGCTTCTGAGACGCTAAGTTTTGTTCTTATATTCACTACGTTTTCTACCGACTTAATTGTCGTACTTGTTTATTGGCCTTAGCATAGGGCCCTGACCGTTCAACACAGCCACATGACGACGCGGCGACGACGACTGTGACGACAGGGCAATCACGACGACATCAACCGTGACTGCCGACCGCAACAACGACATGTCAACGATCACGCCGACGAGGCCGCCTCTTCAACTCCTTCGATGAGGCGACTACAACGGCAGCGGGGTACGATTACAACCACACCGACTGCGGAGGATGCGGAGGCGGCGGAGGCCTCGTCCGCTGCAGCTGCAGAGGCAACGACAACGCAACGCGACAGCGATGAGGCCTTACAATGACCATAGGGCAGCGACGTACACGGTTATTAGTAAATACTTGATTGTCACCGCATGAAATGGGCCAATGGCCTCAAGAATGGCCTCTATACCCCCGCGGGTACGGGTAACCCACCAAACCCGCAAGTACTCACCAAACCCGTGAATACCCGTACCTGTATGCACGGGTACCCGTACCCATGGTCGCAGGTACGGGTTTTGACGGGTACGGGTACGGGTAAGGCCGAAGTGACACGGGGGTTACCCGTGGTAATCCCTACGCCCAGATGACTCCGATCTCAGAGATCCCTGATGTGGATTCACGAACTTGTAGATTACTAGTGATTGGCTCGGGTACGGGTAACCCGCCCGGGTGCCGGGTCGGGTAGTGCCGGGTACAGGTACAGGTGGCCATTCTTCAACCCGAGGCAAACTTGTACCCGTGCCGCGGGTTCCCACGGGTAATGTGCATGCAACACTCGTCCATCGATACTGTATCACTTCTCCTATCACCTCGTACATTCTCTCTCGCTCTCTCTCCCCTCCTCCCCTCCGTCAAACCAGATCACCGACGCCAAACACCTTGCAAACAGGCCACGTCTCCCTCTTCCTTCCCCTTACGCAAATCCCGAAGATGCGAATACATTTTTTTTCTTTTTTCTTTTTCTTTTTCCCGTTCGTCTCTAACTGGTACAGGCCACAGGACAGTGATGGCCTCGTCATCGCCTTCACAGAGGCCTCCTGCCACCACCTTTACGCCTTGCGGCATGCAAGCACCCAACTCGCCTCCCTGCCACTCAAGCATGTGTATGCAGGTTGTTGTCGCTATCTCGATTGTCGATTGTCACCACCTCGTGAGTTTTTTTTTTCACTTTTTGTTTTTCTCTTAGCCATTTCGACCGGGCAGGACCTCCTGCTCCCGCGACTGTAATGACTTCGCTGCAACCTCAACTCGATATGGCTGTGATACCCTCAACCCTACCGATCTGGCTATGACCACCACCTCGACCCTGCTACGACGCTTTCACCAGCGCCGTGCACCTCGACCCGCACCGGTGCCATCTCGACTCGACATAGCTCCACTGCCACCTCAACCCCGCTACAACGGCGAAGACAGTCAAGATGACGGCGGTGACGTGAAGACAACCACAGACAACCACGGTGGCGGCGACAACAACGCGAAGATGATCACGGCGGCGGTGGCAACCACGAAGACAGTCAAGACGTGGCAGCGATGCGAAGACAACCACAGCAGTGGTGAAGACGAACACGGTGGCAACGACGACATGAGGATGATTGCGGCGGTGGCGGCAACCGCGAAGACAGTCAAGACAGTGGTGGCGATGCAAGGACGACCACGGCAGCGGATTTTACGATCCAAGGGGTAGACTCGTAGACGGTGCTACTACCACTTTGTCGTAAGTCGATTCGTAAGCGTCGCTTAGTCAGCGACTAAGCGCAGTCTGTCTGTGTCAATCAGTCAATCAGAGAGAAGAAGAAGATGGAACTCTGCAGAGCAGAGGAAGGGAAGGTGGAAATAGTCAGATTGAACAAGACTAGAACAATGAAACAGGGTAGACTACAACTGTTTAAATACAGTTCTAACAATTCTCTTTTTCTCTGTTTTTCTGTGTTTTTCCAGGGACACGTAAGTAGTGATTGAAAGTCCGGTCCGGTCCGGTTTTTTTGCCTAATTTGGAAAGACCGGGACCGGGACCGATCCATCGGTTCATCCCCGAGGCCCAAAACCGGACCGAGCTGACAGGAGTCGGTCCCACCCGGTTGCCGGATTCTCAAAAGACCGGTTGTCGCGGTCTAAACCAGCTCGTCCAGGGTCGGTTGCAACCGGCCAAAGACCGACTGCAACCGCATATGTTGCGGCATACATAGAGATAGGATTGTTATTGAAGCTACAGAGTACAGTAATTACAAAACTATCAACTACATATGTATATACAATATCCACAGCTGCGTGCCAGTGAGCCTCCGTCTGAGTCGCCATCGTCGCGGAGCGCGAGTCCTCCCTCGCCCTTCTCGTCGTCGTCGCGGTCATCGTCGCGGTTGTCGACGTGTTGCTGTTGTGGTTGTCGTTGTGTCGTCGTTATTGAGCGTGTCGTTGTTGTGGCCAAATGTAGCGCGTGTCGTCGTTGCGGTTGTCGTCGTGTCGTCCGAGTCGTTGCGGCTGTTGATGTTGGAATGGTGGTGGTCGTCGGTCGTCGGTCGTAGTCGTTGGTGTTGGCGCGGTTGTTCTCGTTGATGCCGGTCCAGAGTTGCTGGCTCGCGGCGGTCGTCGTGTCGTCTAAGTCGTTGCGGCCGTCGTAGATCTTGTCGTGGCCACTGTCGAGTTGTCGGTGTCGTTGGTGTCGGTGTCGTTGCAGTTGGCGTCGTTGATGACTTGAAATGGTCGTGGTTGATGGTCGTCTTGATAGCCGGGCCTGAGTTGGTGTCGGCACGCTTGTCGTCGTTGATGCCGGTCCAAGTCGCCAGCCCGGGTGTTGGAATGCTGGTGGTCGTCGTCGTCGTCGTTGGTGATGGCAATGGTCGGTGTCGTTGGTGTAAAACTTGAGTCTTGCGTGTTGGCGTGGTGTTGGTGTAAAGACCGGTTGAGACCAGTCCCAACCGGCCCTGTGGCGGTTCACGCACTTGCCAAATTTGGATGAACCGTGTTGAGAGGGTAGTCGGTCTAACCGGCTAAGTCCGAGATCCGGACGTTTCCGATCACGTGCAATAGCTTACACAGAATGTGTTATGTACTCGTCAGCCCTATCATATAGGGGTAGAGCTTTCTCACTGAGAACGCTCACCCCCTTGCTCATCCCATCCGGGGTTTCCTCATAAAATATATTTCTATAGGTTATGGGCCCTGGCCCCATAGCTTAAAACCTCAGGCCAGGACACTCTACAGCTTAAACTATACATATCCTATTTCCTGCGCAAAAACGACAACTACCCCTGAACAATGCCTCCTTATCGATTCCCAAGTGAAGAAGGCAACTATTCGTCTGAGGAAGAAGAACTGTACCTTACTGTGGCTAGGCCCCCTGATTCCCAAGTGACCCGCGTGATAGTGCCACTGACCGACGACAACTGGACGGATTGGCGTCTAAGGATGTGGAGGATGCTCCGCACCTGTCACGTACTCGCGTACATCGACAACACGCTTCCTCGTCCAGCTGGCCCTCGGAATGCGGCGGTCTGGGACGACAATGACAGCTACACTCAGACTTTAATCACGAATAACATAACGGAGCCACAGATGGTCCATACGCATCGTTGCGAAACAGCGTTGCAGATTTGGGAGAATCTTGAGGCCGTGCACCAGACAAAAGGTTTAAACACTTATTTCAATATTCTCCTCACCATGAACCGCACCACTTCCGATGAGACCACTAATGTTGTAGACCTACTTAATCAGCTCAAAAGCCAATGGGAACGCCTCATCCAGGTGTGCGCAGGGCGCATGCCGTACAACGATGAACACTTCAAAATCCTCATCGCACAAACGCTCCCACGTTCGTGGGATACGTTTACGTTTCAATACGTAGGTGGGGAGTTTGGAGAGGTTGAGACGGACCCGAAGAAGCTGGTGAGCTCGCAGAAATTTATTGGTATCATCAAGGAGGAATACACGCGGCGGCAAACGCATATCGCGACCACCGACAGCGTTAACCAAGTCAGCAGGGGCAAGACTGCTCTTACTCAGCGCATAGGAGATTCTCGCGACAGTCGGACTGGAAGTTCCAAGGGAGCATCCAGCCGATGCGGGAAAAGGAAGAAGAAACACTGCACGAACTGTGATAAAGACAACCACAACACCGCAAATTGCCGTTACTTGGGGAAACCCAAGTGTGCGCTATGCGGGAAGTTCTCCCATGCACAAGAGAGCTGTTGGAAGAAGAGGAAAACAGGCAACGGCGAAGGCAACGGCAAAACCAAAATAGAGACAGTGAATTCCGTGGCTTATGCGGGACAAGTCGCGCTTGCAGTTACGGAGCAGGAGGGCGTATCAGAGTATATTGGCGAGTACGAAAACTTCGAAAGCTACGACCCTAGTGATGTTACAGCAATCGATGAACGCCTTATCTGGTACGACTGGCTTGCCGACAGCGCGACGACTTCCCATGTCGCGAATGACCGTGCTGCGTTTGTGAAATACGAACCGCTTGAGGATGCTAATGTGGTAGGCGTCGGCGGCACCAAAGTCCCTATAAAAGGGCGTGGATCGGTCGATCTCGACTCGCGAGTAAACGGTAGAACTTACCTTTTGCGACTTGAGAACGTCCTACATATCCCGTCCAACAAAAATAATCTACTATCCTTGGGACGTTGGGATCGTACCGGCGGTACCAGCGCATTCAATCACGGAGAACTCACTCTCACCACCAAGGGTGGTACACCGATCGCTACCGGGCGTTTAGCAGGTAATAACCTGTATAAGATGGACGTTAACGTTACCGTCCGCCCAGAAACACAGTCGAACGCCAATACTTCCGCTACTTTCACAGCTTCCGAATCACTCCCGAGCTGGGAAACCTGGCACCGGAGATTCGGCCATGTTAGTTACACCGGGTTACAGAGACTCTTGGACGACGAACTTGTTGAAGGCTTCTGCGTGGACGTGCAGACGCCTAAACCCGATTGCGTCGCGTGTACCGAAGCAAAGCTAGCAGAAGAAGCCTACAATGAGAAATCAGTTCGAGAGACTGCGCCTGGCGAACTTACCCACATGGACTTATGGGGGAAATATGACAAGGCTTCCATCAACGGAAACCAGTATTTTCTTCTCTTCGTCGACGATGTGTCGCGATACATGACTGTACGCTTCCTGAAAGGGAAGGATCAAGCGGCTCAAGGAGTTAAAGACTACCTGACGTACCTCGGGGCCAATGGGAAACCCCCGCGTGCGACTCGCACGGACAGGGGAAAAGAGTTTATCAACGAGCCCTTGAGGACGTGGTGCCGTGAACGTGGTATAGATAATCAAATGACCGCACCCTACTCACCTGCCCAAAACGGCATAGCCGAACGCGCAAACCGCACGCTGGTAGAGCTCGCCCGTGCGATGTTACGCGGACAAGAAATGCCCGAATTCTTGTGGGAGTATGCTGTCTCCCATGCAGCGTACATCCGAAATCGTTCCTATACGAGAGCCCTCGAGGGGGCAACTCCGTATCAGGTTAGGTTCGGAAAGAGACCAATCGTCACTCACCTCAGAGAATTCGGTGCACCAGTATGGGTGCTCCTACAAGGGCAAGCCACGCAGCGAAAGATGTTACCAAAGTCGCAGCGAAAAGCCTATGTAGGATATGAAGGAGGGCCACAGGCCGTTCAGTACTATAACGCGGAAACGCGTAAAGTACTCACTTCTCGTAACTACCGTTTTCTCGAGTTGACCCATGAAGCCTCTCCTCCAGAGCCGATCGAACTGATCGCGCCGGATGCACAGCGTGAAGGGGAGCCGGGAAGACTTGAAGAACGAGACACCCTGTCCACCGGCGGCGTATCAGACACACAGCCTACAGTTCCTGGGCAGAACATGGGCAGTGGAGCTAAGAGAAAGAGAGACGAAGAAGACTTACTAAATGAACCTCGCAAAACTCGTGGTATACGTGCAGACTACCGAAAACTAGATGATCCATTCTCTGACACTGATGAGGAGGACACGGTGAATGCTGCGCAAGGGATCGTGACGCTCGGTGATCCGAAGAGCCTCAAGGAGGCGAAGGAGTCACACGAGTGGCCCGAATGGGAGCGCGCGGTGCAAGCTGAGCTAAGTCAGCTTAGCCAAATGGGTACATGGATACTCACAGATGCACCTGCGGAGTCCATCCCGATCGCGAACAAGTGGGTGTTCGCAAGGAAGTATGGCAAGGCCGGAAACCTGCTCAAATATAAGGCCCGTTTAGTAGCCAAAGGGTGTGCGCAGAGACCGGGATACGACTACACTGAGACGTACTCCCCGGTAGTAAGACTCGAAACTCTTCGAGCTATCCTCGCGCTGACAGCAATGGAGGACCTACACAACCAACAGATGGATGTGAAAGGGGCGTACCTAAACGGCGTCCTAAAAGAAAAGGTCTACATGCGTCAGCCTGAAGGTTACGAAGACGGTACTGACCGAGTTTGTCTACTCGTGAAGACCCTATATGGACTTAAACAGTCCGGGCGCGAGTGGAATCTAGAACTCGATGACAAGTTAACGAAGCATGGATTTACCTCGTTGAATGCAGATTCGTGTGCATATGTCCGAAGGGGAGTCGATCTGCAAATCATTACCGTTTGGGTCGACGACCTTATGCTCTTCGCGTCGTCAGAAGGAGCGATGGAGAGTATAAAAGAGGACTTACGTTCAGAGTGGGAAGTTACGGATATGGGCGAACTGACAAAGATCGTCGGTATCGAAGTGACCCGCGATGCGACGTCGATCAAAATCACACAGCAGAAATATATTGAAGCCATCCTAGTGAAGGAGGGCATGGAACATGCTAACTTCGTCGCAACGCCACTAGATCCTAACATACCACTCACCGCTAATCCCGATGGGAACGAGGGGAGCCGGAGCAATTCCTATGCGCGGTTGCTTGGCGAACTTCAGTTCCTCGCGAATGCCACAAGACCTGACATAGCCTATGCCGTGAACCGATTAGCTTCGTATACGGCGAATCCAAGTATGGAACATACCACTGCTCTGAAGAGAGTACTACGATATCTTGCGGGTACGAAGACGTTGGGAATCACTTATTCCAAGGGGAGGAATGAGATTACAAACTCAAACCTCTTCTACAGTTTTTCCGATGCTGCGTGGGCAAACACTGACGATTACAAATCGGTTGCAGGATATGTATTCTTGATGGGTGGCGGAGCGATTACCTGGATGTCGAAGAAGCAGTCAGTTACAGCGCAATCGTCCACCGAAGCCGAGTACATCGCCCTATCAGAGGCGGGATGCGAGGCCGCGTGGTTGAGAAACCTGTACGAGGAGCTCGGTTATGGTCAGCAATATCCTACGCTGATCAAGGAAGATAATACGAGTGCCGTGGCTATGGCAGAGAACCCAAAGTTCCATAGCAGGGTCAAGCACCTTGCAACAAAATGGCACCTGATCCGCGAGTTAGTGGCAGAGAAGATCGTCGCGATCGCTGGTTGCTGCGATCCTGACCAAACGGCTGACATATTAACTAAAGCCTTGGCTAGACCCAAGCACAAGAAACACGTCGCCGAGATGGGATTATCGTCGGCGTGAAGGGGAGTGTTGAGAGGGTAGTCGGTCTAACCGGCTAAGTCCGAGATCCGGACGTTTCCGATCACGTGCAATAGCTTACACAGAATGTGTTATGTACTCATTGGCCCTATCATATAGGGGTAGAGCTTTCTCACTGAGAACGCTCACCCCCTTGCTCATCCCATCCGGGGTTTCCTCATAAAATATATTTCTATAAACCGCAACCGGTAAAATCCTCAGACCCGATGAACCGCAACCGACGGTCCGGTTGCCATTGGTTGCAGTCCGGTCCGGTCCCGGTTTTTTTCCAGTTCATGGGACTGGACTTTCGAACACTACACGTAAGTGCTAATCTAAATATAACACAACCTATGAGCTGGCGGGAATTCCAGAAGCAGAAGCACATCAGAGATGGAAATCCAGAAGCAGAAGCAGAAGTAGAAGTAGAACAGAAGACGATCGATGGTGATCGATGGCACGATCCATGATCGTGACAGCAGAGATGACGACGCGAAGACGACGGCGGCGGCGACGACGACGACATGAAGACGACCATGGCGGCAGCAACGACGGCGAAGACAATCAAGATGGCGGTGACAATGCGAAGACAATCAAGATGGTGGCAACGATACGAAGATGGCCATGGCAGTGGCAGCAACACGAAGATGACCACGGCGACGATGTTGATCACGCGAAGATGATTATGGCGGTGGTGACAACAGTGAAGACAGTCAAGACGGCGGCGGCGAGGATGAACTGGGATGGTCTGAGCTGTAGAACTAGTTGTATTTTTTTGTAACAACCCGTCACTATATACCCGTACTTTTTTGTGAACCCGCATGACCCGTCAAACCCCTATCCGAACCCGAGAAAACCCTTACCCTTCATCATGGGTAGGGGTTTTCACGTGTACGGGTACGGGTAGCCCTAAAAATACCCGAGGGTGACCCAAGCCAATCCCTATAGATTACAAATCAGTTGTAAATACTGTACAAACAACGACTGATAGGGGTGCTGCGTCTTATCTAGGACGCTCATGCGGCTCATCCCTGATTCCCTGGCTCGCCGCCATTCCGTGTGACCTCCATATTAAATAAATTCCTTCACCTTCACACCACTATCGTTCTGCTTACAGTGTTATTGCCATTGATGAGGCGGCGGCAGCGGTTAGCAGTGTGTCATCGAAGTGTTGTCGTCGTCCGGCGGCTGTCGACCACGGGTCACGCGTGCACCCAATGTTCCCGGCCCGAGTGATTGCCGATTTGTTTGGGTGGCCTTGCTAAGGTTTGCTTAGTCACCTTTCGCGACCGCAACACCAGCCACCACTACGACTCGAACACCCAAGACGACACCAGCAGGCGACGACGGCAACTGCGACAAGGCCATGTCAACTGCCACAACAGCAAAGCAACAGTTGACGGCAACGCGACGATCACGACAGCAAGACGACCACAACGGCTGCAAGGCGACAATGACGACGGCGGGGCAGCTGCAAGGCGACAACAACAACAGCAAGACGAAAACGACGACAACAGCAAGACGACGTCAACAACAACAACGGCGACAATGCCAATAATGACGACGGCAACGACTCGGACGGCGATGGCGCGACTCAATTCGGACGACTCGGACGGCGAGCACTGCGCGCGGCGTGGTTCTTATGATTGGTAGTAGTTTACTGTGTACGATACTTCATGTACAAGTGTTTCTAATGTCTTACTTATTCTACGAATAAAATTCTGATTTGCTCGAAAAACCCGCCAAACCCGTCGTACGGGTACGGGTTTTGAACGGGTACTCCACGTCGGACCCGTACCCGTACCCTTCTAACCCATACCCGTGCGGGTCTGCAAACCCGTGACGTTCACTAATAAAAATACAACGCAGCTTTTTTGCATGTCTCCTGCAACGACGCCGATCGCAATCCGTCGCATGCCAGCAAGGCTGTCTATCTCAGGAAAAGTATCGGCAACTCAAGAAGACATTCGCACGTTCACGATGACCGTGCAACAGATTATTCAATGGGCATGCGCGCAATGTGGCCGCCCTTGTGGCCGCCCTTAGACCAGCATCTGCCAATCATGAATAAGCATAATCTCCTTCAGCGGAGAATTAGTCGGATTCGATTACAACGTCGTTCTAATCGCCTTATGCTACCTTCCACGTCCTGGCGAATTCGTGTTTGCCGTCTTTCCACTTCTTTGCCCTCATGAGCTCTTGTCACGCTTCCTTACTGTTTATTTACTGACATGTTTTGGGAATGGGAATTGATGCACTGCGGACCGGCCCGAGGGCCGGTCCGCAGTCGCTAGTTATTGTATAGACTGCGGAATAGTCGTAACTGACGACGCACACAACACACGATGACGTGACAGCGCTAACTCCAAGACACCTGACGGGGAAAAAGGGGGAAAGACGGGAACATGTCGGTTGTGCACGGACTCGCAACTACTTCATAGTAAAATATGTCAAATGTATTCGTGCCATCCTGTAACGACCAAACACGGAATGGACGAACGCTGTCCCACTCAATGATAGCACACACAAACACGGTCCGCTTACAAGTTGACACCCACAACAGAACCCGAGCCAGAAGAAGCAAGGTCCGAGTCGACAAAGTCGACACCTAGTAGGCAGAGACCGGCCCAGAATCGGTAAACTGCAACTAGTGGTCAACAAGCTCTTTCATACGATACGATATCCGAGGTAGGGGACTTGTCCCGAAGTTGGGAAAATAATTCTAACCAACCATTGTATTCCCACAGGAGTGACTGGGGTGCAAGCCCGCCACAATGTTTCCGTATCTCCACGATGCTTGGCTTTTTGGCTTGGTGCTTCACATAATCTCTTGGCAGAACCATCTTGCCTACTATATCCCCACCTTTTGACTGGAGTCAGCTCCACAATGACCGTAGCCGCCGTGCTCGACGCTCTCACGTTATCCTGATCACCCTCCAACTATTCCGTTGTTACGATTGTGACAAGTTGTCCATTGGCCCGTGAGCCTTGAACTCTCGGCTCTCAGACTTAAATAAGGAGCCCTCCCGCCACGCTTTCAACTCGACGCCGCTGCCCACCTCGATTCCACGCAATCCTTGTCTGCCCCGCACTCCGCAACCTCTAAACTCTTCGATGTCCTCTGAGGCCGCCAAACGTAAAAATGTGGATGCACCTCTGCGGCCCTCTGTTGGCGTTACTGTCAGCGACCATAGAAAGCGTCGTCGCAATCGCACGACCCAATCTTGCCTCAATTGTCACACTTCCAAGCGCATGGTATACCACCTACCATCTCCTTCAGTCTTACCCCTGACCCCTTATTCCAGTGTGACCGCAAGAGGCCTTGTGGTCGCTGTATTCAGCTTGGGATCGTACGTCGTTCCCCATGCGTGAGGGCACTACGTAATTCAGGTACCTATTCAACCCACAGACAGGTCTCTGCGTGTACGAAGTTGACGACCCCAGTCAAAGGTAATGGACTCTCTATTCTCATCCTCGGAGACTATTTATTAATTCATATCCACCCCCTCAGGACCGAGGCAGCCGATGATAAGACCCGCCTGCAAATGCGTGTCGCCGAACTCGAGGGGGTTATTCGGGAGGCAAGTCTCTCGCGTTGTGTACGGAGGGTCAATTCCCTAACAGACGAGCCGCCTTCATAGCTCAAGAATAAACCACATCCGCGGTGGGCCCAGTCCTCATCGGATACCTGCCAGGATCAGGCGGCCCCTTCCCTTGCTGCCTCTGCACCGTCCCCGTGTGCCGAGAAGAACACGTCGAAGGCTTCCCAAGGGGAGAAGAGTGGTGTTGTGGCCCCATCTCCACCACCCAACTTGGACATCTCGATGGTGTCCAAAGAACGAGGATCTCGACAGGCTCCGCTCGAAGAATTTCCTGGGTCCCGATTGCAGACCTTCATGGGCCCCTTCAGCGCGGCTTCTTCATCCTCAAGCGATTCTCCCCTAGCTACACCGGACATTGACGATGCTGGGATCCAATCCTTTTCTGCGTTCAGCCCGACATCACCCGGGGACGACGCCATCGCTTCGTTGCTTTCTTATTTCACGGACGGAGATTTACAATCAGACAGTCCTTTCGCGGAGCTGTTTGACAATACACTGCACGACATGTCCTGCAGTGAGGCGACTCCTGACGCTTGTCTGTCACAACATTCTGGACAGCAGACTCCACTCAGCGAGTGTGGTTGCCTTTCAGAGGTCGCAAATTATCAAGCCGTATTAGAGCTGTCCCTCCGCTTAAGATGCGCTGCGGAGGCGTTGAATCGCCACCCGCAACACAGCAATAGTTCGCTGTGTCTTCTCAAGCGGCGTATCGCAGAACTGGATGTGTTTACCAGGTTTGCCGTGTTTCCCACCCTCGGTCACAATGTTCTAAAATAAATTTGAATCCGCCAGTAATACCCTTGGGAATGTTGACACGCCTGGAATGAGCAGGTATCCCAAGACTCCACCAACACAAATGGGGGGGCTTAATTCAACTTCGGGGTGTGCCTCTCCAGACGCCGGTTGGACCGGTGGTCCCACTTCTTTTGCGAGCGTTTCCCCGACGCTAGCGCGGCCGTCAGATGATTCGCTAATGCATTGGACGCCTCAACGGCATAGGAATATGTCTATTTCGTTGACGCCTAATTCTTGGGGAACGCCCTGGATCTTCCCGCGTAAATTTTGATATCCTCTCTTCACCATAGCCGGTTTAAGTTATTCTCGACGTCTCTGACAGGCATTCTTCCAACTCTTGTGTTGTGGCAGATACCAAATGTCTACGAATCCTGTATCTGAACTCATTTATTGTGATTTTCGTACACACGCAGAGTCTGGACATTCTTATCATTGAAGGATCTCGTCCAGTCTGGCTCTATTTCATGGACGTCGGTTCTTTATCATAAGATTTACTCAGTATGCCCTGCTTGGCAGCTAGCGTACTTTTGTTAAGTCCTCCCATGTTTCACTCTCCCCAGCCCAGGTATCTGCGACCTTACGGCAACTTCCCGGTAGGACTCCGAGAAAGAGCAACTACCGCACTTATTCAGCGCTATTCAGCATTTAATTGATTGGCCAGCACTGTGCATATGATTTCAAAATAAAGCAGGACGGAAACAGAAATGTCAATCGTCGCGGTGAGCCGGCCGGAGTTTCACAATTTACACCCTCGAAAGTTATCAGATGGAGTCGTGAACGCCTCTGAAATTAAGCGCTAGCCAAAGACCAATCGCCGGCACGAAATAGCGAGCTTGCTCGGAACACAAGACAACAGCAGACAACAGAACACAAGTATATCCTAACACAAAATACATAAAGCTTCACGCGATGGTCCACGAGGACTCACCATGCGTGCCTGCATTCTTCGGTACAGCGACTACCATCAATCATGAAAGAGACAACCCACGCATCGGCACTTTTAGAAGGGGTGGTCTCAAGCTGCAGACTCTGGGAAGTTACTGACGCCATGGATGTCTATTTAATGACGGCCTGATTGTTAGAGGTGCGAATCCTGGAGGGTGTGCCACTTACCGGTAGTACGAATCATTGGCGCGGATATATGCGGTGTCCTAGGTAGGCAAACACACCTCGAAAAGAAAAGAACGTCCGGAGATGGAAATGGGTCCCAGGTGCCGGTCGCCTTGTGTGTTTTGACAGTAATGTGAGACCTGGGTGTGGCTACGGAAATATTGAGAAGGGTGAGAATGGGGGGAAGGAAGGATCCAGAAGGGGCTACTGTAAATGGCCTTATGAGGGCAGAAATCGATAAATGACGATAGCGGGATCCCGTTCAAGCAGCGGCTACGGTTGGCGAGCTGTTAACACCCCACTAACCCCTTCTTTGATGGCAGCTAGAGCATAAGTTAGCAGCGAGCGGTATTTTCCCACATGCTAACCGAGGACAGGAGCCTCAGATGATATACTATACTCTCAGTAAGATCCAGCTAGGGCTCGGCGTAATTCATAGTATCGGGCTTGGTATCGGGAGCACCGTACCGTGGTTATGCCAGAGCGTCAGAGCGTCCAAGGCACCTACTACTACAGTAGAAACTACCAAGGATCAGCCATCTAGAGCCAAGGACGTGCCTGCCAGATGAAAGACAAAAATTTCATGTCATGCCAAGTGTCATGCCAAGTCTTCATGCGCCGCGTTTCAGTGAGTTTGCAGGTGCAGATACAGAGAGCTGCAAATTATTTCGATTCACAGATTGGGGGTACTGATCCTGCACACGCCATACAAAGACGAAAGACACTGGACCTGGGACTCGGACTGACGCAACTTGACTCGGATTTGGCTGCTTGGCGCTTGACAGCTTGACATACTGTGGGAATGCTGAATAATACATAGTCGAACGCCTCGCCATCGCTTGTCGCGTCTTCGAGTTCATACTGTTACTGTGCTAAACCTCCATTATGGCTTCTCACCTTGTGGGTTACTTCTCCATCCTTTTCACACATATCACTTACTTTTTTCTTCCTTTCTTCCTTTCTTCCTTTCTAAAGGCAAACATTTTTGGTACAGAGCAGGATCGTGTAAACTGCTCTTTCTATTACAAAGTATGCAGCATTCCTATCTGTGGTTACTTGTGCGCCGAAAATGACCTCACTTAGATAGGTGCCTGTCGGCACGGGGATCGTTGCTCTCGAAAGCATATCAAGCCCCCGTTCTCACAGACCATCCTCCTGCCGAACGTATATCATAACCCGGCACACGATCCAGTCTGCAAGCTCTCGGAGAAAGAGCTCCAGGAGGGGTTCGATGCCATTTATGAAGATTTGTATTGCGAGCTGGCAAAGTTCGGCCATCTTCTCGAGCTCCACGTGCGTTGATGATTGCCCATCTTCTAAAGTAGGAACGCTGACATTTGAGTGGGCAGGTGTGTGACAATGTTGGCGACCATTTAATAGGCAACGTGTATGCGCGTTATGAATGGGAGACGGAAGCACAGGCCGCAGTTGATGGTTTGAACGATCGCTGGTATGCAGGTGCGTATACTTTTCTTCGCGAATGTGTTATGTAGACTCAATTTTCACCATATAGGCCGGCCTCTGTACGCCGAATTGTCTCCCGTTACGGACTTCCGCGAAGCTTGCTGCCGGCAGAACGAGAACGGCGAGTGCAATCGCGGTGGTTTCTGTAATTTCATGCACTTGCGTCTTGCATCCAAGGAACTCGTCTCTTCCTTACGCCACGGCCAGCGCATTGACCGTCGGCTCCACCCACCCAAAAATCAAGGCGGAGGTGGTGGCTGGGAGCCATCTAAGCGCGAGGGTGGGCGAGGACGAAGTGCCAGCCCGAGACGTGGGGGTGGTAACGGGGAAGACAGGTGGACGCGTAAGTAGGTTTTAGCGCGTATCTCTAATCTGTTGTCTCCGGTTTTCCGCCGGTCTGGCCAGACAACCAGACAAGGACTTGAATGTATCTTGCGGCTTCTTGTTCTGCAATCAGTAATTACTCATTTGAGTTCAACAATTTTCGATTATCAAGAGATATGATCCCGTCGTTTCGTCACCATAAAAACGATGACAGGTAGAGAAGCGTTACCTTACTCAGCTATCTGTTTACTCTACAGTGTAAGGTTGAGACGTTGAGGGGTCTTGGGGGTCGTTTCAAGCTGAGCAGGAGACCAGCACCACCTCGACCTTCCTTTCGTTCTGTCAGAACGATATGGGCCAGATTAAGGTACACCGAATTTTTTTCTTTCTTAATTGTAGGAAGATGACAACCAAGAAAATGAACATGGGTATGAGATTTGGATTTGACACAATTACTCAGACCAGCCACCCATGACACTCGCCCCGCCCACCATCTTGTAATAAGTTGGGCCATTGTACAATAAATCTCGCATCACAAGTTAGTTTCAGAATGTGCGTAATGAGTGTAACGGCAATTCATACTTGTCAGCAATGAGACGCAGTAGCTTGCCTGTAAGCGAGAGCGTTCGAACGCGTGCGAAGGTCTCAACATACACCAGCCTCGGTGACGGCAATCCAAGGAACTGTGATCCGGAGAGTTTGTTAATAATTCAGGGCGATGAGAAGCAAGTCACCCACTCGGTTGATGTATGCGGCGACGCAGAGAACGAAGCAGGTTCCAGGTCCATTCAGGAGAATAACATTAACATCGGCTTTAGAGGAATCGCCAAGTAGCCGCGGGGCCAGGGTGATATAATAGAATGAGACCAGGAGAGAACGCAGCGCCGTGACTGGGATAGTGAGTAAGTTCTGATGCACGCGTCGAGCACGGGGGATAGTGAGGATCTGATATTCGCCAATAGGGTCCTCGGGGGGCTGTCAGACGCCAGACCGGTTAGGCAAGAGCGGCAAGATGCAGTACTCACAAGAGATTGTTCCGAGGCAGCTTTGAGCCGCTCCAATGCGATGGCCTTCGTCGCGCTAAGTGAGTCACCCTCACTAACAAGGTACGTCCTCGGAGTGTAACGTGAGAAATCCAGGGTAGATACAAGCGTGAGGGCCTCGCTACTGTGTCCACCTAGATAATAATGATACAGTCTGAGCGTGGGGGCAGGTGATAGAGTAGCTTATATTCTTGCCTGAACCAAGGAAGACGGCTAGGTGACAGGTCCCCTTCTGATCCCGTCTGCGAGGCGCACCGTCCTGCGGAAATGCGATAATAACGCAGATTCTTGCAATGATCCCAAAGGTGAGCGCAACTACCACTAGCAACCAGGCTGGCGGATACATGTGCTCTATGGCGCGCGAGAGCGGGGAGTGAACGGGGAATGGAGAAATTTGGCACCGTGACTTACAGTAGAGTCACGGTGTTCCGTACTGCATGTGTTGAGCGCGACCCCAACGTCGCCTTTTTGCGCACTGGCGCAACCGTCTTTCTCGACTTGAAATCACACGAGGGGTTCCACCCGACGTCAAATTGACCCTCGTTACCATTGACATGGCCGCGGCCATCACCGTTGATAAAGAAACGATTGACAGCCTTCGCAAGGCCATCAAAGACTGCGCAGATCGTGGCTTACAACATGCGTCCAAGTGGTATGCTGGGCCAAATCACCGCTAGGCCCATTTGTCTAACGACGCTCGGAGGGCTGCTGAGCTTTTGGCAGCCGTGCCACCTTCCAAACGGCGTGCTTATCAGGATCTCTCGTTTGTATCGTCGACCCCTGTGCGTACCGGCCTCTTAGGTGCCCCCCTCCCACCAGTATCTTTCCCTCCTCCGCACCCGCACGCACCCCTTGCTAGCGCCGTGGACCCCCGCGTGTCACCGGAGGAACTCGCGCTCGAGCTCGATGAGGAAGACGTTCTCTCTGCGGGCATGGCCAGCTTCCGCTGCCGTGAGTTCGCTCGTGCGGCACGCACCCTGAGCGCGTGCGCGAGTGCGAAGGGGCGGTTTTTATCGTTATACAGCCAGTATCTGGTATGTCTTGCTTTCGTCGTTCGGAGATGCCATATAGTGATACAATCGTGGAAAGGCCAGCGAAAAAACCGCTCTCCGAGATTGGAATAAGCTCGACAGTAAGTCCTAGATGATGACAAAATGCACCATGTCGCTGACTTTAGGTGTGTGAAGTGGATCGAAGTCAGCCTGGGGTGCCAGTTAACACAAGCCTTCTGGGGCTATATGAGACGGCATCGTCCATCGACAACAAGAGAGATCCGTGGATTCTCTTCCTGTATGATCGTTCCGGCCGTCTTGTCGTTCCTGTGTTGACTTCGACACTTCAGTCGTGGTCTATTGCTATATCGCCTTAATCGAAGGGAAGAGGCGATAGAGTGCGCACTGCTTTCCCTTCAACATTACCTCTGGAATTGGTCGACCTGGGACCTCCTTAGTAATCTCATCAATGACGGCGAAGAAGTAGGCACCTATTGTCAATCCTTCCAATCCTACTTATGGCCCCTTGCAGCTCTTCTCCTTGCTCCCGCTCTTGCCCGTGCCCTCGGTTCACCCCCTTGTCCATTTGTTCCAAATGCGCACGCTCAATACGCTTCATCAACCCTCCGAAAATGAGCTCGGTCTTTGCGATCGCCTCCTTAGTCCGGAGAACTTTTCGGGAAGTCTCTGGATTATGAGTCTTCGAGCTAACGTACTCTATCATTTGCACGGTACATCGTTCCTTTTTTTTGTTTGCTATTGCTCATGCTACAGATTTTCAGATTTCTCTGCTGCCGAGGAGCAATTTGAAAAAATTCTCAAGATTGACCCATGCCGGATCGACGATATCGACGTCTATTCCAATATCCTGTATGTTACAGAAAACCGTCTGACACTGTCAAGGCTTGCGCATGATTTTCTTGCGCTCGACAAGGACCGTCCAGAGGTGTGCTGTCTCGTCGGTAGGTTATACCCTCCACCTGCCATTCCGGTCGAGTGCTGATGCAACACGCAGGGAATCACTATTCACTGAGGGCAGAACACGAGAAGGCCATTCGGTACTTTAGACGCGCCACGCAACTCGATCGGACGTACCTCTCCGCTTGGACACTTATGGGCCACGAATACGTAGAGATGAAAAACTCACATGCAGCGATTGAGGCGTACCGTGGTGCCGTGGACGTGAACAGGAAGGACTACCGTGCGTGGTACGGCCTCGGACAAGCCTACGAGCTCCTCAATATGCACCAGTACGCACTCCATTACTATCAACATGCAACTGCTCTGCGGTTAGTTCTTATTCTACCGACAAAAACTCTAGAGCCTCATCGTGAACACCTTTAGCCCATATGACGTTCGGTTGTGGCAAGCGCAAGGCGCAAGTTATCAAGAGATGGGTAGACTCCGCGAGGCTATTGAGTGCCTGAAGCGAGCGCTGCTTGGTGCCGATGCCAACGAGATCGCCATCGCTCTCAAACTAGCCAGGCTTCATTCCGACTTGGACGAAACCGCAGATGCAGTTGCGTACCACCAGCGAGTCATAGAAATATCCCGCGCTACGTGTATGCCAACTTTTCACATTTCGCGATCTCGCGTAATGACGTTGATTGTATGACTGTGCAGTAAAACCGGTGGTGGAGTGGGCTCGCTCCGCCATGTATGTCGCCCGGTATTATTATGTGTTAGATGGAGGGGACCTCGAGCTTGCAAGGGATCTGTTGGAAAGGGTTGCGGGGAGTAACTCTGAGGATGCAGATTCGGCGGCGGACTTACTGAAGAGGGTAAAGGCAGCGATGTCGAGGAGAGAAGGACTGGAGGGAGTGGATGCAGAGGTGAAGCAGGAGCAAGACTTGAGTGTAGAAATGCCAGTGTAGAAAGGCCTACCCTCAAGAGTGTATTGATCGGGTCGCGCCGTTCTCGCGGTCACGGGGATTTAGCCAGCCAAATTTTGACAAGAAAATAAACAGGAGACCAATGTCGAGCACACCGCCGCTTTCTCTCTCTCGGTCTCCTTCAGCTTCAATCCCAGATCTTGCTCATAGCCATGATCCTCCTCCTCTCTCTGCCACTTCCGCCCCCACACCTAGCGCCCAATCAGTTCCCTCCGCCAGCACCTCTGCTCCCGACGCTCTTACACCAGTACTACCATCGACCAGTTGCCTGCACCGGCGGCGGCCACCTGTAGTTCCGTTATCTGCTGACGAGGAAGCTGCCGCAGCCCGAGTTTCATCAAGGTACGTAACGGTGTTACTTGTACCATGCAACAATACGACAATCAGTCCGGATATTCAGGGTTGCTGCTCACTTGACCACCGACCATGTCTCTGTCCTGTTCCCAGACATCAACACACCATTCCAAGATGCTGGAGATGTCGTGGATCGTTTGCTTCCATATCATGTCTTTCAACACCCCAGAGAGGATCTCCTCAAGGCGAACAAAGGCAAGCGCAGAGCTACCGAAACAGAGATCCTCCAGAGTGAACTCGCAGGTGCATCCCTTCTTCGTGTGCGGTGTCCTTCCCTTGCTTATGGTATACTTAGAAACGAAATTTGCATTAGAGTGCTTCAAGCGCCAAAGTGCACTTGAAGAACGTTTTCGTCGTGCTAGGACAAAGTCGGGCAAGGCAGGCTTCGTAACATATTCTTCTCGGACGCCCGCTAACCTTGTCCTAGCGCACTGCGTACGATGATCAAGCATACTATCTTGAACGACAGGCACTTGACACGGAGCGCACCGACCACTCCGCGTTGAGCACGGAATTGCGCACAGCAAAAGCAGAGCTCGAGCGTGTCACGCGTCAGCAGCGCTCGACCGCCCACCCGCAACGTACAAATTACTATCTTTCTGCAGCCCCCGTCTACGCGCATCACTACCGCGCCTACCATTATCCCTATGCCCAAACATACGGGGTGCCCGCCAGCACCTCCACAACCACCCCAGGCTATCCTTATTCCGTCCCGCTCAATTCTACGGTTCAATACGTCCCGCCTCCTCTCACTACGTCCGCCACGACTACAAAAACACTGTCGACTGCCACTAACCCAGCAGGCGCTCCAGCATCGACTACTCCCGCGCCATCATTATCAATGCCAGCCACCAGCACGGCGGCCTCAGCGCCTATGGCGTCACCTGCGGGGACATCCAATGTATCCAGTGCGATTCCCGTGCAGTTGCCTGTCTCATCGTTGCCCACACTACACGCTCTGGGCATTGTGCCTGTTCCTACGCAGTCTGTATCGGCCGATGCGCCAACACCGCCGGCGGTCTTGCGTGGCACCTCGGCAAATGGCGCTATGTTGAACCTTGAGATAAACGTCTCACTGCTTCAAGCTGCTCAGATGAGCGGGCTGGCGCTTATGCTGAACTCAATCATGCTAGGCTCCAGCAACTCAGGTACCACAGAAGTACCACCACACGCACAGGTCGGTGCTCCATACACATACCCTTACGCTGCAGCGCAGCCATTGGGGCCAGCGACCATTGCCACCACCTCAGTAAATGCCGGACATAATAAAGCAAACCAGCCCAAAGAACAAGAGAAACTCGAGTAATACGATTGGCAGCTCGTTGAACCACCTGATCGTCCTTACAGTACCACGTTTATACTTATTCGAATATTTTGTATCATTAATCAAAAATGCGTTTGTTACTACTGGATGGTTGATGTAGTCCTTGGAACTATCTTAAAGTAGGTACTAGAAAGCTTCGAACACCTCAAACTGAGACGGGTTCTCCCAGCCATCGTCCCCCAACATCGGGTATCTCTCCTTCTCCAACGTACTCCCCATCAACGAAAATGCCGCCCTGGATCGCGATATCGGGTGGTTGGAGGCCCATTTCACGGCATGCTTTTATAAAGTCCGCTGGAAGCGGGGCAACAATCGTCAAACGAAAGCGCTTGCGAGGACCCGTGCGCCGGTACCTCTAAGGTGTCTTGTCAGCCTCCCCAAAAACTTGCTACTAGTTTGGGCATGATAGAGGACTGACGTACCCAGAAGGAAATGGACGAAGAGTGCAGGAAAAGTCGGCTCTCCGGGACCCCCGAAGACGCCAAGATCTGCTGGGCAGACGTGGCATTACCGTACAAGGTGTCGCCAAGAATTGGCACTACAAACAAGCCATGACCGGTTGCAGGGAAGGTTTAACGGTCACGTACATACCCTTCAGGGTATGCGCCATGTGCACGCGTAGTTGGTGCTTCAACCCCGTGCGTGGGTACAGGCGCACAAGCGACAGAGGTGCCTTGTCCTACACCACGTCCCAATGCAATGACGGTATCAATTATCGTATCAATACGTTTGGGTACTCGCAAGAGTGAACGCACTGAAAAAGCGAGAACCTCCCACATCGTGAGTGCAGGTTTGCTTCCCGGTCCTTCCTCCGCGCCAAGCTGCATGCGCCCGTTGTCGGAGCTGAGCGAGCGTGAAATCAGCCCTTTCTTGGCAGAAAATTCTCTGCTCCCGCCGAGAACCAAGGCGAGGTAAGTCTTCCCGATTGCGTGCGTACGGAACTGCTGCGAAAGCTCCCGAGCCAAGACCTTCGTACATGCAAGCATCAGAACTCCAGTGGTTCCCTGTGACGTCCATATTCAGTCACGGAGTCAATGTTGGGATGTACCCCCGTACCTTGTCTAGGCGATGAACCGGATATGGGCCCGTACTTAGATCGTACCTCCGCCGGAGGCCTGCGATTCCGACGGTGGGTGTAGTGGTGCTGATGACTCTACCAATCATCCAATAGAGCAAATGGTAATAAAGTATTACCGTCCAGTACAGCACTGAATGCAGATTTCGATGATACCGCATCTAGGTGATTCTCCCTAGAATGGTGGTTATGGACTGTACCTACCCCGGTGCCCGGGGTACTACCCTGAGAAACGAGCCCAGGCGGCTTGTTCAGGGCGATGACTCCACGGTCTGCATATAGTACACTTGGACGGAAACGACTATGAGTGTTTCCCGACACCAACGACCCCACGGTACGACCGAGGGCCTCGATTGAGTCGACTTTATGGAACATAAGCGTTACTGTAATCTGGGCACTGTCAGTTCACGTAGTCGGGGTGACCATTCGGCGAAATCCCGTTTGCTTATTTGAGTTTGTTTGTAGTAGGAATCCTCATGACCGCCACATTAAATCTTTCCCCCATCCGGTGATGCGCAGCAGCCGGGCAGTGTCACGGCCGCACTGGCCCAGCTGAATTCACCTTGGAGTACAGTATGACCCGCGGACGCCGGGAATGCAAAGGGAGTTGAGAGGACGCCAGGGGCTTTACAGCAGTTTCCATATCGATAGGCCGAAATTTCGAAAAGCTAGTGGCGGGCTGAGTTTCGGGATCTCCCGTCGGCGTATTTGCCGAGACTTCCGTATTTTTTGGTGAAATAAATAAAAAAAGACAAGACGGGACAGGACAAAAAAAAAAAGGATAAGCCTTATTTTTTGTCGATCGGATCTCAGATAACTGGTTATCCTTGATCCCCGCTCACTCAGCCCGCCACTAGCTTTTCGGAATTTCGGCCTATCGATATGGAAACTGCTGTAAATTTACATGGCTCAATATGGCTACATTCGCTTACTTTAATACAACCTTACAACGGTCGCACGCGAACTCCGGAAGGAGCGGTGTAGGGTGGGTGCTAGTGGTATGCCGTTCAGGAAAAATGGATGAGGGACCATTTTTCCAGAAACTTGAATGCGTGACCGCCGGGAATGATTGAAGGGCGGGACGGGACAAACGTTCATCCTACTGAGGGTAGGGATTAACATCATTATCCACTCTCATTGATTGAAGTCACCCATTTTTTCTCAGAATTTCTGTTCAGATCCACAATTGAGTTACCCAAATGTGAGCAAATGGAACCCCATTATCACAACATCACCTACTTATCTAGCACTTGAAGATACGAGAGTCACGGTGGAGTACTACTACTAGCCTGAGGTCATGCCATACAACAAGGATCACCGGCCACATCGTCACCAGGAGCCGTTCGTCCACCTACTCCGAGCCGAGCCCGTCCGTCCCACAATGCCCCAGAAACAAGGTGCACGTGGATCAGTCGTGGATCACAGAGCATCATTAACCAGATGCTACGACAAAGCACGAGTACCTTGCGTGCATTCGGCATCCCGTCTCCTCATTGGGGCAAGACCTGCAAGAGGCGCCAAATACAGATAGGGTGCTTACTTACAGTACATACCTCCCTCGACATTAGTTAGCGAAATCCCTACCTTCCCCCGTCACGGTGCGTGTGTCCCTGCTGGCGGCATCAGAAACAATGCCGCCAGATCATTGGGCATTTACAGGCTGTCAAGTGTTGACTTGGCCGGGGTGTTGTTGACGCTATGTCGACGAGAAGGAAAGATGATTGCGCTTGGTGCCAGTGCGTCGCAGTTTTGAGACGGTGAGGTGTCGTGTCAATGTGGGCATGTCTTCGCAGCTTATTACCGCAGTTTTGCTACTTTCGTCCTTCATAGCTTCATATCTTGAGTGACTCGTCGAGTACATTATTGTTATAGGCCACTTTGCGGAAAGACCTTTGTGACCACTTGGGTGAGTCTAGCAACTGGCCTGTTCGGTCCACCGACAATCGAGAATTAACGTTTACCAAGTCCTGGAGCTTGAGGCCGATCCGCAAAACTTGCTGTCGGCAGATAGGCATTGTGCACCGTCGTATATACGCGGAAGGAAAACCGCCAGGGCGCACCTAATCCGAACAATGATCATCTAAGATTAACCATATATCGTCGACTGCCAGTAAAACTTCTAATCCTGTTGGGCCACGAAGAGTACAAGTCCACGAGTGTAGGTCTCAGTACGCTCCAAGTAAGCTCGGTAGGACAGTGGGGCTAATCTAACAAAGTCCGTCGTCAATGCTTACAAAGACTTGCGCCGCACGTAGTAATGGCGGTGAGAAACAAAACACAATAAGGAAAGGCAGTACGGAGTCGGCGGTGTCTACTGTCAAGTTGTTGAGTCTCGTTCTAAAACCCTGCCAGTTTCGTGAGAAGGAACAGTCGGGTAATCTCGAGCAGGTCGATACAAGTGGCTGAGTAAAGATGAGCTTGGGCCTCCGTCTCGCGCAGCACTCGCAGTAGGCCGGCCTGCTCGTCCAGGGCTGTCTTCCCACCTGCAAACGTGCGTCAATATGCACTCACGACCGCGATATTCGCAAGAGACACGAACCTATTCACCGAAGGCATATAAACAGTGTCATATACCCAGCTCGGCCTCAGCGGCGGAATGCTTGAATCGGCATCAGTTTCGTGCTTGACACGCGCAGAATCGGAGTAGTTCGTTCCGGTTGAAAAATGTGGGTGGCCGGCGGCCGGATGCAATGGGGACAGTGTCGTATACGACCGGTGCGAACGTGTCCACTCGCCTAGGGAGCGCTGAGATTGCTCGGTAGAATCATAATCTCGAATACGTGGCAAAGAAGTCGGATCTGAGATTCGTGGAACCGCTTGAGTCATCGGTTGCTGAAGTGGGGTGTAATGGCGAGATAAGTCGGCAAGCGAAGGCGCATCTTCAGACCTATGCGCGTAACGCACAGGGGGATCGACAATCCTGGCACTGGTGTCCGTGGGTAGGTGAAGTCCCAAGGAAACGTCTGGTCGTGAAGAGTGCTGAGGTTTAGCCAAGTTCAAGTGATATGGCGGGCGATCGCGAGGGACACTGAAAGTAGATTGACGTTCCACACCGGTCGACTGGTTATCTAAATCAGGTAGCATGCTTTCGAGGTAGGCCCTGTTTTCGCAGTAAATAACATGGAGGTTAAATCGGCACTAAGGCAGACGTTCTCACAATTTCTCCTGCGCGGTCTCCCAACGCGGTACGGCCCATCGCAGAGCATCAAGCAACGACTTTACATCTTGGACATGAGATTTAATCGTCTGAGCGGCCGCTGCCCCGAGTCTGCTACTGGGTGCGAGATGGTCTCCGCCGTGAGCCTTGATAATCCAATGATCGATACAGAGGACTGCTGCGGCGATCTCGGCACCGACAAGGAGCAATGAGACATTCGAAAGGGTGCGTTTGTGGATGATGGTCAAGATCTGCGCCATTGATTTTGCAGCATTGACCGTCAGCGCATGGGCGGTCAGCGCATGGGCGAGACTTGGTGGGGTTGGTTGCGCATCACGCGGCGGGGATAATAACAGTGTCACAGACGACGGGAGGAAGGCACGTTGCAAGAGAATTGTGATGAGGTTGTATGTCGTATAGAGCATTGCCGACTGATTGGCGAGGACAATGTCATCGAGGTCAGAAGACCATCTCACTGAGGCAAGAGTGAGACTCGTGATAAGGCGCGCGCGAGTGAAACACAGACCACAACTCACAATGTCCGGGGACCTTCTCAGCCCACTCTGTCAGGTTTCCGTACAGTTTTTTCAGAATATCCTGCACGCTCAATCCAGAAGAAGAACCATCGTGCTCGAGAATGTCCTCCGGTCACACGAGTGAGGACGAGTAGGAGCCTGTATAATAAAGGACTTACCAGGCTCTGCAAGGTTGACGCCGCGAAGTCAGTGAGTCGAAGCCAGAGGTTGAATGCGATGACCGCCGAGGGCTTGTCAGATGGTTGTACAAATGCGAGCTGCAGATTGTCATTCTCCCAGAAGTCGTCGTCGACTTCAAGAGGGTATTCGGCGTTGAAGCTACCAAAATCGAATAAGCACATGAGAAGCAACTATAAACGTGGTTGACATGCTCACTCGTCTTCCTTTGTAGCACAAGGTCGCCCAAGGGCGACACATTGCATGCGATCCAGGCCGATTAGGTACCACCATACCCGTTTCCACAATTCGTTTGCAACGCTCGGCCCTGCTTTTGCGTACGACTGTTTGCTGTGTGCACCTATGTCCTGCATTTTCCGGATTCCTACCCCGATCGTATACCATGCGCCGCGGTGCCATCGGGTATCGCCTTGGAACTGAGCCATGAGCTGAAACGGATACTAAGTCAGCACCCCCAAAAGACAAGAGCGGAACCTCGTACGCATAACGTTTGGATCTCAAAGAGACTCGCCGGATTCAAAATAGCTCGTCCTTCCTTCTCTACTTCTGCAACGGGCTCAGTCCTGTGTTATACGATGCACCGCTAGCGGGAGCGTACCTAAAACCGAGAAGTAGTACTTGAATCCCGACGTTTGCCATTGAGACTGCTCTGCGCGCTCATCCAAGCGAGCTTCAACTGACTCATCTAGGAGGACACGAGGGTCGTGGGTGTGGCGACTGGCAAGGGCAAATATGCACATGCACGTGCATGCGAACCAAATGTCGCGCTCGTATAGCCTATCCACGAAGTGGCGCATAAATGTTGGCCGATGTAAAAGAGGAAACATTCCGTTGCAGTGAAAGAAGTAAAGATCTATAAGAGCTCCAGCGAGATCCAACGGTGGCCAGTGGCGGAGAAGCCCCGAAAAAGAGTCCGAAGACATGAAAGTTCCTTCATAAACGAGTTCCCACTGGAGACACGAAATATTAGCCAAAAGTCCCCATACGAGAGTGTCGGCGTCATAATAGGGAAGGGAAGGGGGACAAGACACTGTACACGATAGTAAATACTCACATCTGGGGCGTGCCAATATTCCTGCCTACGTAAGCCATCTTCTAGTGCATTTCTGTGGTCGTTACCCTTCTCCAGTTCGCTAGCTATGGAGCCCACGTCGACACCCATGGACTCGAGGAGATACCTTGTCCTCAGCTCCCGGGTAGCAGAAACGAGGTTATACGTAGTACTTCTCCCGTGAAATCGAAATGCGCCGTCGAGAAGTCGACTAGCTTTTTCTTGTGGCTGTTTATCAAGCAGCGAGAGGCGCTTCATAGACTGGACTAGTCGGTCTCTCAGATCATCAACGTCGGATAAGGCCTCATCATCATCACCGGAGATGGCAGACAACGACGTCGACGAAGGTTTCCGCGAGAGGACCAAGGGCGTAAGGGTGGAGAGAGGGGGCAACGGTTGTGATGTTGTCTTCCCACCTACTGATCCTGATGCGGAGGTGGAGGGCTCGTTTTTCCAGGAGCCACGCACAACGGATGGCCCAAGTTCAACAGAGAAGTCGAGATCTGGACGAAGCTATGAGATAGCCGGCGCTGAAGTCAGTGGGGCGATCTGAGAGGCAGAGAAAACAATATTTTCCTGTTATAGGAAAAGAAAAATCGGAGAAAGTGGGGAGGCACCCCTACGAGACAGCCGATACGGGCGAGTGAGAAGTATACGCACGCGTTTCAGCAACGCCTCCATCCTTTCTACTCTGTTTTCCAAACTTGTGACGTAACTGGAAGAACGTTGTTAGACACAAAGTGAACGACGAACAGCAGTCAGCATGACGAACGCCTTTGGAGGTCCTCGAGGTTTGGAGGCTTCGCTGCGGAGAAGCAAATCAGTGCTGGCATGAATTGGAAGAACGGACAGAGCTAACACGTAGGTGCAGATCTTCCTATTTTGCACACAATTCGTACATACGTTATCCGGCATCTTAGGTCCATCGCAACGAGTTTTTCTACGGCGACAGTCATCGCAGGCTCTCTCGACATTGCGTTTTTTAGGGATAAATGGGCCAGAAAATGACGGAGACCAGTTGGAAATGGGTCCTGTTGGGCGATCAACGGTAGGAAAGACGTGACGGGAGGCGGTCGGAGGCCCTGGTAGACCAGACTGGTGCATCAGAAGCAGTCGCACTTTTAATCGAGGCGGCCGCGGAACAGAGAGCCTGAGGTTACTTGGCACCACGGCAAGACGAGAAGGTGTCCGTACGGGGGCCGTTAAGTTAGTCGAACGAGGTGATTCGAGTGACGAAATAAGCACCGCCAACGCAGGCGCTCGAAACATTTGGGCATCATCCGACGAGAGGGCCCGAGCAATGATCATCATGAATCACAATGCGGTTTCGAGCGCCTCCGACTGCGGACTCCGCTCCCGCGTCGGCAAGCCTTCCTAAACCGATTTTACTCAGGCTCTGCTTTTGTTCCGTCGCCCATACATTTCATTCCTAATAGATTAGAGTATCACGGCATCTACGGAAACGGTACATACTTTCTATTCAGTGTTTGGTCATGCCAGAGGCTGGATTGGCCATTGGCCGTTGACGCGGCCTCTCGGCTAACGGCGGCTGACTTATTACCACGTGGACTGATATCACACACCCGCTTCTCAACGCCGCCACGGAACTTATTTTCGTGTGCAAACCGCAAAATGCTTCTCCCCATATCTCGCTCAGTATTCAATGCCCGTATCATCTCTCGGTCTATGGCATCAAGGCCGCCGCTCATTCGTCCGGCACCACTCCCACTTCCCCCAGACCAGCAGCGCGAGTTTGAAGCTCTTCAACGCCAGGCCGAGGCCACAGCGAACGAGAGAGACCAGGTGGGAAGGCATCCAGATGCGCCAGTCCCCCTCAAAGCCGGGTTCATCGGCGATGTCAATCCCGTAACAGGCGAGCTTGGTGGACCAAAGCGCGAGCCCGTTCAGCGCTGGGTAGAGGAGGAGGGTGATTGGAGTTTTAAAGGGAGGGTATCAGATTTCTGAGAAATTCTGACCAAGTGTTGCGGGAACCAGGTGAACGTGTGGAACCTAAGGGTCATGTCATGTATTAGGTTCTTCGTTACTAGAGGTGGGGAGCTCATCACCCCTGGCCAGGCTTCTTCATCTGGCGGTCATTTCGGGGCACACATAAACCAACCGATAGGGAAACAAACAACATCCTAACTTAGGCCCAGTCCGATCCCTATCTATGCTAACTTATGCTTATGAACAGGGTCTCTTTTGAACCGCAAAAACGACCGGACTACAACGTCGTCGTGCACAGTCCCGTAAAGCCCAAATATGTCCTGTCATTTTTGACCACTTCTCGCAAGACTTCTCGCGGTATTCGTAGGCCGACCAGTGGCGCATTTGCTCCCAGATCTGCCGCTGTTCATCTGGGGTCTTCGTACTGCTTATCTTTGTTCTATGCTAACTTAGTGCACCCATTCTACCTTAATCGCCTCCGTTCTGTCTCCATCATCCTCAACGATGACAGCATCGTCTCATCTTTCGGTTCATCTTTTTTACTTGGCCTATCTCCGGATAGAGCTGGGAAAGCTTTCAAGTATGATAATACAGTGATTGAGTTTACGTGGCTTGGCACCATCTCACCGCCAAAAGGATTCATGCAGGTACACGGCGTCAATCACGGAATCATCCGAGCATACTCACGTAACTACTGTATTCTTGTTCCTAAGTAATGTATGGAAACACGTGTTCGCATCAGGGCTGCCCTGACATGCTGCGCACAGCCACCAGCGTTCACATCCGTGAGTCAGGACAGCAAGCACTACAGTAAGTATGTAAATACGAGTTTTCTCAACGACTCCTCCTTCTTGGGCATCGCCGTCATGCAGATGATGTACTTCTGCACCACAGCTTCGAAGACTTCTTCTGCAAACGATTGCATGGGTTCGTCCTTTAAAGAAGCACCAGGACCGGTCCCGGACTGTCACGCTCCAGCAGGCAGTTGTAATCTGGATTCCAAAAGCTTGTTGGCCTGAGTCCCGAGCTTGGTCCCGAGCGTCGAGTCGTCTGGAGTCAGACGAGCCTAAGTCTGACTAAGCGGTGGCAACGGGCCGGGTTGCTGACTAAGCGAAAAAGCGGTCACCAGAGCAGAAGACTACAGATTGCTGGTATTTGAGGAAGACTGAGATAGGAAATACAAAGTAAACTACAGGCCCTTTTATATCTTTACAGAACTGGTATTTTTCATACTATTTTCAAGGGAATGTGCAAGTGCCAGCAACATAAGGCCCTGGTACTGCTGAGCTGCTCACTCTGATGTTGTGAACACATGACTCATCTGTCGTTGTGTGACTCATGGATATTAGTAAGGCAACATGCAAGCCTGTTTATTACAGGTATTCCGAGATTGTATCCTTCCTCTGTCTCAGATGTATTGCTTGTATGAATAGGAGTAGGCTGCGTCAGCGTGACGCGCAAGTGTAGTACTCTATGTATTTAAGCAGCTAGTTTAGCGACAGGAATCACAGAATTCTCTTGCCTACTTTCCTGCCGTTTCGAGTTTATTAGTCATCAAAGGTCACACGAAGGTGGGCGACATCACACTTGATCAAGTGTGAGGCTACCCTAACCCTAGCTCACACTCAGAAGAATCAAGAACAGTCGTTTATCGTACAAGAAAGGAAGCACATCAATAGTATCAAGTCTATCAAGGTACTATTTTATTACGCTGTAATAGCGCCGCCCCTGATCTTTCATTGGTCAGTGGGACTCGCACTCCGAGAGTGTCGCGACACATATCTGGTTGCGCAACCCACATAGTAGGCCCGCAGTACTAGTGCGCCGATGGCAGACACGAACGCCCCGGCAGGACAGGGAGCAGGACTGTCTCCTATTGAGGTTCTGCAGCAGGGGTTTACACCAGAGGTATTTCAAGCTATGCGAGTTATCTTCCATGGATTCGAACAGCAGTTCCAGGCCGTGGAGAGTAATGTAGTCATGTCCCAGCAGTTTCAGAGGTCAATAGAAACTGCTTTCACCCACACCAATCTCACTATCGCTGCTCCTGCGGCCCAGCCACGATCTTCGTCACCAAAAGAGAACTTTACACGACTGGTGGTCCAGCCTTTCTCTGGGAAACCAACCGACAATGTCGCTGCATGGTTAGTCTTAGCTGAGGACGCGCTCGATACCGGCAAAGTTTCAAGGGAACGCTGGACTCAATACGCTACGCAAGTCTTTTGGGAAGCTGCTCTCACTTGGTACCTGATGAACAGCATACATAAAGACCATACTCACAGTGGACTGGGAAGACTGTGGTGAGATATGGAGGTAGGCTTGGAAGCAGCAACAGAGATAATCAAGCAAGTGAAGCAGATGGTAGTCTGGCACACAACAGATGAGAACTGGTGTTTTATACAGGAGAGAAGACATACCTGGCACACAACAGATGAGAACTGGTGTGGTGCCAGAGCGTACATGGTACACTACTTATACTCCTACAGAGAGTGACACTAGTAACAGTAGGTCACAGTAAATACAAGGACGCATTGTTCTGTACACGGACAAGGGAGTGGACGCAAGAAGAACAAGGCGTAGAGAACAAGAAGAGTCCAGACTATGATATCATAGTGACATCACAATAAAGATAAGGAAACAAAGGAAAGTACATAGACGTAGTACAAGGACAATCCAGAGTGGTCCATGATGTCATGTACATATGTGATGTCATAGATAAGAGAATACAAGAAGTCCGAGATTGTAAAGATCAAAATAATCTAATCTACAAGTCCTGTATATCTAATCTAAAGCAGTCCGTTATCTGCATGTCCTTTGAGCTGCTAAGTGCGCTCAGGCCACTTATCAACAGTACCATGCCCGAAGGCTTGCAAACGGCGGACGCATTCTGCCCTGGGATGACTTAAAGCGAATGATGATGAACCACTGGGCTCACCCCGCTCACGCTAACGAGCTTAGGTCTCGCCTTGAAAATCTGAGCTGCCGTGGAGGCATTACTGAGTACACTCGCCATTTCGAAAATATTGAGGCCCAAATCCCTCCTCCTGAGATGACGTTTAATGATTGCAAGTATTGATTCACCCTGAAGTTCCCAAGGGAGTTATCGATACAGCTCATGGCCTGTGCGGAAGAAGACATGGCAATTTATTACTCAGCCACTAGACAGTGGGACAGCCTTAACAAGCTGGCTCAGGGAACGTCGGTGACCCACACGGCTCCCCTGAGACCCTTCAAAAAGCACCGTTTTCTGCCTGCATCTTCGACACACCCTGCCTCGACCACCCTGCCCTACCTAACCCCTACAGCTTCGACAAGTCGTCCTGAGCCCATGGATCTAGATGCAATGAACATGAGCCGGGACCCGCACAGACCGCCTGCCTTGGCTTGCTGCTACAATTGCAACAAGTCCAGACATTTTGCGCGAGACTGCCGCAAGCCCTTGAGACGCTCGGCTGATGGCGTGGAAAGAAGGATGGTGGCCGGACGTCCTAGGATGACGAAGCCCTTGCACTTGTTTGAAGAAATCGAAGAGCCTGTAACAGAAGAGTATCAGTCCGAAGAAGCTGAAGCTGAGAGGCCCGAACCTGAACTGCAGTACCCACCTGAACGCTACGCGTCTGAAGAATACACACTGGACACTGGAGAGCTACAATCCCGAAAAGCCAGATCTGGAGTTGCAGTACCTAGTTAACGAGGCCAATATGATGGAAGACAAATGCGGGCCACTCACCGAAGAAGACGAAGAATACTTGGCTGACGTGGTTTATAGCCAATATGAGGGAGTTGAGCAAGACTGGAGCGAGCAATGGTCGCCTGCTCACGTCGTGTCCCCCGGCGATCCTGGCGAAGACGTAGTAATCCCAGCCTGCGCAGTTCGGAAGAGGAAGCTATGGCCAGCCACTAACTGATTCTCCGCAGGGCCCGCTGAGCAGGATTGGCGACCCATCTCTCCTGTGTTCTGGGAGAAGTCAGTCGAAGAAAACGAGTGGTGACCTGTCTCACCTGTGTTCCCTGAGAGATCCCCTTCGCCCAAGCCTGGCTGGTTGTCTCCCGACTCTCCTCCTAGCGATGTCTTGGGAGGAACTCGAGAGGACCCCTTGGAAGTCTTCACAGTTGTGCATCCTGGACTGCCCATCTACAAGGTAGAAATCGGCCCTCCCAAGTCTTCTCGGCCGATGAGCACGCCTGCTTTTATCCCTGTTAACACTATACTTGACACTGGAGCAGAATCGAACTATCTCACCACTCAAAAGGCACGCGCAAGTCTTTCCGATCACGACTCGGGAGATTGTCGGTGCTGGACGAACGTCGACTACTGCCTTTGTGTCGTTCTTGCTTCGGATCGGAGGCTTGATCTCCAAGTGCTACGCCTATGTCCTGGATGACGCATCTCAGTTCCATTATGACTTGCTCTTGGGACGCACCTGGCTTAAGAGACATGATGCTGTCCTGCGATGGGACGACGACACATACGAGCTCACTCACCCAGAGAAACGTACCCGTTTCCTCATCAAACCCCTCCTCACTCAGGAACGGCCAAAGGCATCCAACTTGCTAACGAAGCTTGCCTGGCGCCTTTGGCTCCCACATCAGGGACCTCATCCTCCCGCGCTCCTTCACCATACGACAGATGACACAAGTGCGCGGGATGACGAATTGACGGTCTCCAACAATGGGAGCGTTGCAACCATTGGGGAGAAGTTTGGTGAGCGCGTGAAAAGAATTGTCAAGGAGGCCATACCTAGTGCTTTCAGGGACAGGGTAGGCTTTCTGCCCCTTCAGAAATGGGTGCACCAGATTGACTCTGGGGACGCGAAGCCATTAAGGCGTTATGGGCACCCCCTTACACCTGTCGAGCACGAATCTATCAAAAGGTTCGTTGACGAGGGCCTAGACAAGGGAGTAATCGAACCTTCGGAATCACCATGGTTGTCACCCCTCATCCTGGTCCCTAAAAAGGATGGTACATCGCGCATCTGCGTCGACTATCATGCCCTCAATAAACTGACTAAACCAAATGCCTATCCGTTACTACGGATAGACGAGTGTTATTGAAACCTTGCAGGGGCAAGACACTTCACATGCCTGGATCTTCGCAGTGGATACTGGCAGATAAGATTAGCCGATGATGCAAAGGAGAAGACGGTGTTTACCTGTCGATATGGCCATTTCCAGTTTCGTGTGATGCCCTTCGGGCTCACGAATGCCCCTGCCACTTTCCAATCTATGATGAATGAAATACTACGCACCTTTATCGACTGCTGCGCTATGGTCTACTTGGACAACATGATCATCTTCTCCTCAACGGAGGACGAACATGTCCAAAATGTCCTGGACGTCGTCCGTGCGCTCAATAGGCATGGCCTCATCCTGAATGAAAAGAAATGTACGTGGGGCTGTCCCTTTATACTCTACCTGGGTCACATAGCATCTGGGGAAGGTCTTCGAACAAATCCAGAAAAAGTTGCCGCAATCTTGAAGTGGCCGTTGTGCACAACGATTTCCAAGGTACAAGGCTTCTTGAATGTTGCTGGGTATTACCATCGGTTCATACGAGGCTCTGCAAAGACCGCTGGTCCAATGTATAAGCTGTTGGAAGGAAGTCCGCGTTGTGGGACACCTATCCGGTGGAACAACAATTGTGAGTTAGCAATGAAACACCTGAAGGACGCACTAACCTCCGCCAATCTACTCATACATCCTACGCCCTGGCGGGTATTCGTGATAGACACCGACACCTCTGGCGAATGTCTTGGCGCCGTACTTCAGCAGACTTGCGACCTGTCCGCTGACATAAAGAAGGGGAAAGAGGCTGGTGAGCAAAAAGACCGTTTCAAGTTCAAAGAGAAAGACTTACGGCCTATCACCTTTGAATCGCGACACATGACACCTACCGAACAAAGGTACTCTGCACAAGAAAGAGAAATGTTGGCGATCGTGTACGCACTCCATAAATGGAGAGGATACATCGAGGGGTCGCCCATTCTGGTACGCACCGACCACGAGTCCCTTAAATACTTCCTGACACAGAAGAATCTTGGTTGTCGACTTGCGTGCTTTGTGGATGACATTGCCCACTTTGATGTCGAAATCATCTATAGGCCTGGAAGGCATCAGCTCGTAGCCGACGCCCTATCATGGAGGAAAGGACACCGAGACGTACCAGATTCCGAGACCCTAGTCCCACTCTTCACCGCTCCACTAAACCTGTTCGAAGATGTTGTGAAAGATCGTAGCCCCATCTTCACGATGTTTGCAGAATATAAGCGACGCCTTCAGCAGGGTGAAGAATCGTCAGTGGTAGGCAATGGAATGTACCTCTTGAACAGCAACGTCCTGTGCAAGAAGATCTCGAATCAATGGGGAGAAGAAGTCGTAGTGGAAGTCCCGACAACACAGGACATGGCCGAAGAGATGGTGCAGATGGTCCACCAAGAACTTGGACACTTGGGGGTGAAGGCCATCCTGGCCGCGCTTCAGACCCGAGTGAACATCCCATACGCACAAGAAATCGTTGAGCGTACACTGAAGACCTGTGAGCAATGCCAGTTTACTCACTGTGAACCTGTGTCCCTACAACCTCTCCATTTCATCCCGAGGGTTGACGCCAGCGACGCGTGGGCCTTTGACTTTGTGGGTCCGCTCCCGAAGACGTTGAGAGGCAATAAGTATTTGCTTATGGCGATGGACCTTGGAACCGACTGGACCATTGCCCAGGCCATACCTCAGCGATTGAGTGACGCGGTCGTCGACATGCTCCGCTATATTGTCTACACCTATGGGAAGCCCGTCAGCATTCTCACCGACAATGGAGCAGAGTTCTTGTCCTACGACATGGAGAACATGCTACGCCAGCTCGAAATACAACACTTGCACACCTCGCCCTATCATCCTCAAACCAATGGAAGGCTTGAGAAGTTTAATGACATCCTGACGCAGATGCTGGCAAGGATGACCGCTCCCCAGAGACAGAACCAATGGGATGAGTTGCTCCCCGATGCACTGCTTGCCCATCGAGCGCACACCAGCTCATCTATGGGTGTGTCACCCTTCTTTCTAACATATGGAAGAGAAGCACACTTACCGAGCAAAAGGATCTTCAAAGTGTTCCAGCGTAATCCGATGAACAAGGAAATTGGCTTCCTCCAGCATCGACGGCTGGAGCATGTTCAAAATTTGGCTTGGTTCTGTTGAGAAGCCGACAATCGGGCAGCGTGCTGACTGGACAAGGAAGCGTCCCAGCAAGACGATCAATACCGAGAAAAAGGGCTTGGTATTGGAGATCTGGTGAAGAGACGGCATGAAGCCGGTACGAAGCTCCATCTGCACTGGGATGGCCCATTCATCATCCGGGACGTCACTGATAAGAACACTTACCAGCTGCAGACGTGACACGGTTACATTCTCAAGAATCTGTACAATGGTGCCAGGCTCCAATGATACTTTCCGCCTTCTTGTTCTCAAAGCGCCTTGTGGTATGCGAGTTCTGATCTGCAGAAGAAAGACGCAGCAGCGATGCGAAGACAAAAACAAAAAAATGTTCCAGAGTCTTCTGGCCTACGATAAAAATACTTCTCCTCCTTCCGTGTCCAGATTGTTTTTGATTGTATGTTTGTGTTACGGTCTTCATTTCCCATCTCAATGTTTCGTTTGCTGATTGTGACAGGAGTCACAAGAGACTGACAATGGGGTGATGTTGTGAACACATGACTCATCCATTGTTGTGTGACTCATGGATATTAGTAAGGCAACGTGCAAGCCTGTTTATTACAGGTATTCCGAGATTGTATCCTTCCTCTGTCTCAGATGTATTGCTTGTATGAATAGGAGTAGGCCGCGTCAGCGCGACGCGCAAGCATAGTACTCTATGTATTTAAGCAGTTAGTTTAGCGACAGGAATCACAGAATTCTCTTGCCTACTTTCCTGCCGTTTCGAGTTTATTAGTCATCAAAGGTCACACGAAGGTGGGCGACATCACACTGAGTCACTCAGAGTCATCAGTCCAGAAACGGAAACCACTTACGCATTGATATGACTGTGCTCTCCCTGGGCCCTGAAAAGCCTACTATCCCTCACCCCCACATTGGACACCTCGAGTGTTCGGACAGTCACGCTTACTCATGCATTGTCTTGTCACTTTTTCCAAACACCGCCTGGCACTGTGGTGCCACTTTCGTGGCCGCTTTTGGAAGGCACCCAGCTTACCAAATCAGCCCCTGACCACGGCGTTGGTCGGCAAGCGTGACAAACACTCAAATCTCATTCTGGTGTACGTGCTCGAAAGCGCGCGAGTGAGTAAGAGAGGGCTGAGGATGGGACCAAACAGAGAAAGGGAAAGGAGGGGAGTTGTCGTCGGGTCCTAGCGGGGACGAGTGCCCAAATCGTGAACATCGATCGAGCGAGTATCCTGAGACCTAAGTGAGTGAACGAGAACGTCAAGCGAGGCTCGAATCACGCGTGGCGACGACGCGGAGGGTAACTGGATCAAGGGTAAAGAAAAGCGGTAAGTCGTCGGTCGAGCGGGTGTCTTCGTATTAGACCTGCCCCGTTAAACCGTTACTTAGTCACGCGAGAGAGAGAAGTTGAGAATCGAATAAGACGCAGGGAAAGAGAATGACATTTCAGAGCGCGAGTCCGAGTCCTTATATACTGCGTGTATCTGTAAGTAAGGTGTCGTCGTCGCAAAACGCTAAGTCGAAACTTGTGAGGGAAGGTAGGTAGAAGTGGGGGAAAGTAAAGTGAAAGAGTCCAAGTGAATGCGAGAGACTACGAGAGGTGGACGGACGGTCGTAAGGCTAAGGTAATGTCCCTGGCGCTAGTGGCGTCGTCGGCGTGTACTATACTCGGGCAAGCGTCGAGGTGAAACGGGGGAGTAAGGCGATGAAGGAGAGTGGTGACGAGGAAGAAGGAGAATGGCGACAAGGAGTCTAACTGGTTGAAGGGGAGAGGTCGACGAGGTGATGTGGGTGGCGTCGACGAGGCGCACTAAGTTGAGGAATGAGGGTGAGAAATGGTTAAGAAAATAAAAGAATGTCGGGCGCGCCTTTGTCCAAGACAAAGAACGCCGTTCTAGACCGCTCAACGGTCGTGGGTGTAGACATGCACCAAGATCCCGGGTTCTGAGGGCAGCAAAAGTGACGGAGGGATGGAGTGGAAAATGGTGGAGAGGGCTTTCCGAGGCGGGCCCCTTGACGACGTCGGGCGGGAAGTCGTTTTTGAGGAAAGGTGGATGTTCGAGGGTGCCGACCGGTGACGGAAATGTAATCATATTAGGCCATAGTAAAAGAGCGACGAGATGTGAGACGAGTGAGACGAGATGATGGGAGGACGGAAGAGTGGGGGGAAACGAGGCGAGGAGGAAAAGGACGATGAACACGAGTTGGTGGCGGTTTGGTGATCATCCGCGATAGGCAGTCAAGTCACGTGCCGAGCCGACGAGACCGAAGTGGTCGATAGTGGGTGGTTTCGCGCTCAAGGGCTGCGACGCCCTTACACTGGTGACACAACAGATTTTTTTGTTAAAAAATGGTTGGAGGGTGTTAACAACTGACACTAGACACTGTATATCAAATTTTGTAGTAATTGGAGGAGGGACGGGCAAGAAATTCGAAGTGTCCAAACTGGGGATGGTGTCTGAAGTGGGGGTGAGGGATAATATTTCTGCATTCCACAGCTTTGCTACACTCTTTACTCACTTGCTCTCAGCTGCGCTCTCCCGCACTTTCACGCGCTTTCTAAGCGCCGCGTTCCCACGCTCTCTGAGCACTTGGCTTCCCTCTCTTCCTGGACTCTCCCTTCGCGTTTTAGCATTCCCCTTTCCCCTGTTTATCTAATTCACCCTCTTTCCTTAGCCTGCATTCTCCACTATATAGCCCATGTATTTACAACCTTACACACCAGACTTCTAATAGTAGATTTCTCCCCTCTCAGTTTTCGGACTTTTGAGCTCAGTAAGCTCACTCTTCACATTTCACAGCATGCCGCACTTGCGCGCGGCTTTAGTGACTCGAACCCGACGCGTTCCCGACCCCAGCGGCCCCCTATGCCAAGTCTCGCGCCGCGCCGAAGCGTGCGCGACCGATTCCGACCACCTGCGACTAGCCGACCCTGTTCCCTCTCCTGACGTCGCCGCACTTATGTGCGGCTCTAGCCCTTCGACGCCGACACGCCCGCAACCGCTGCGGACCCGCATACGACAGCTCGCGCCCCGCGGAGGCCTGCGCAACCACTTGCAACGCTTCACACCCCCCAAATCCTGCACACGTCATAGACCGTTTCCTAGCAATCAGGGACAGTTTAGGGTAACAGTGTTGTGTCACATGATTAAGGCCGTCTTCCCTCTCCGAGTCACCTCTTGCTTCTCCTCCCTCATGTCTCATTTGCCAAATGGCTGTACAACCCGTGCGCCCATCTGGGGGTCACCAGTACGTTCCGTTCAATTTATCCCAGCCAGGTGATTTACCGCTTACTTACATGCCTTGCAATCCCCAGGCCCATTTATTGTGTTCTCACCTCATATTACGGGCACCAAGTCCCATCCCAACAACCTACGCGCCCTGACGCCCAGCCCTGCGTTGACTCAAGCCACCTGGCCGAGGTCAACAAACCTCCACAGACGTCACCCACTCTCCCATCCCTTTCGTTCCTCAACGCTCGGAACAAGTGCGTGCAAGTTGGTACGACTCGTTGAAGACTCTGGAGAGCTCGAAAGGATAAAAGAGGCATGCTTAGTAGTTTAGAAATAGTACAAGAATTGTATCGAGCACGCACGCGAACGGAAACTAAGTAAAAAAATATGCTATGGTACTCTGAGTGCACGGGTTAGAAGGGTTCCAAACCCTTCTAACCCTTCAGAAACCCTTATCCGTTTGGACGGGTACCCGCACCCGTCGCTGCGGGTAAGGGTTTCTACGGGTACGGGTAAGGGTACAAAAATAATACCCACAGGTTACCCGGGCCACACACTATTTAGATCAAGGACTTGTCCTCCGAACCAGGCCTCTTGTTGCACACAATAAGATACTGACATTATTTGGTAGGACGTGCGTGACTGCACCATGCACAGCTCAAAAGTTGAACTAGGGCTGCATACCGTACCTGTACTGAACGGGCCAGACAGGTCTGTACTACGGTCATGGCACTGTGCCGTTTGAGCTCAAAACAACTAACTAGACGGACAGTGGAGGGGACGGCCATCACCCGTCTAAGACCGTCACAGTATGACCGTCAACGGCACTAGACAGTTTGGACGGGCACCTCCAAAAAAACATGGTTCCTGGTGATCCAGTGGTGAGCAATAACAATCTCTGACAAGATCTGAGTCCCTGAACATTTTCAGAAGAGCCATGGCCCTGCACTGTTCCTCTAGGTTCTGAATCTCTGATCATGTTGCCACCGAGCTGTTGACATTGAGAGGCCTGGGATCTTCTCAGGTGGTGGTGGTCAGGATTCTCTGAGAGGCTCTCTAGCATGCTAACACTGGTCTTTGTGCAGACAGCATTTGTATATTCGCCTGTTTCGCAAGCTGTTTCGGTTTGAGTTCGGTTTGAGTCCATACAACACCATGTGGCTTACAGTAACTTCCATTTCAGATTCTCATTCCCACGACCTCACCCATACTCGAATGTCTTCAAAACAAGACTCTGAGCACCGACCTTTTTTCACACCCCAATGGCAGTACTACTCCTGGTGGTCTCAATAAGTTCTCCCCTGTTATCGGTGACAGCTTGGCGGGCACAGTGAACATGCCACTCCTGCCCGTGTTCCAGAAGATGTCGATAGCCAAGTTGAGCCAACAAGTTGTCGACAATGACACTGCATCATCGCTGGTCAAACAGTTGACCCTTAGAGTCCAAGACTTCGGGTTTTCCCACTGGTTTCTTTGAGCCAGAAACCAATTGCCAAAGTCCATTGAGCAACCCGACCTCCCTCCCAAGGTGGCTCACTGCCAATGCAGCTTCACTGACAAATCCTTCTATCACCTCATCTACTACAACTGCCCTGTCTATGAAAGGCATTGTGATTACCACCTTTTCCATCAGCACCCCTCTGGTGGGGTGGCTCTAGTGCGGTTTAACTTTTCCGTACTATTTATCTTCACACAGCGCATGTGATTACTTTATTATGTTACGTCTCCTAAATCCCACTCTGTAGGGGGTTGAGGGCCGGCTTTGTATGTCCTACTGCCCTGGAATAAACATGATTCAAAAAAAAAAGAAAAAGGCCATTGAGCTGTAGCCAGGACTTCATGTCATTGGCCCAGACACAATGGTTTTTGCTGCTGAGGGTGGAAATGGACAAGATGGAGGGATCCCTAGATGTAGTGCATAGCATGGGTTTACAAACCCGTGCGGGTAAGCGCTACCCGGCATACCGGGTACGGGTACGGGTCGGTCACACGGTACCCACGCCAGACCCGTACCCACTGTGTGGGTTTCGCGGGTTTTTTCGAGTATGCTACGACATATATTCACTAGACCTACATACACATGTGCATATACTAGCTACTACTACTAGCTAGTTACTACTACTAATCTTCATGAGAATGCCAATGCCCGTCGCAGAGCCCGCCGTCACAGAGCCCACCATCGCGTCCGAGTCGTCGTGTCGTGTTTTTGTCATATCGCGTTGTCCTGAGTCGCCGTTGACACCATCGTTGTTGTTGGTGTCGCTATTGCCGTCGATGGCAGGGCGTCGGCGTCGGCGGTGGCGGTGGCGGTGGCGGTTTGTGGCCGTCCAACTTGAAGTCGTTGTGCCAGTGTTGCATGTTGTGTCGCGCTGGCGTTGTTGTTGTTGTTGTTGTTGCCATCACTGTTGTCTTCATCGTTGTTGTCATTGTCGTTGTCTTGCTGCTGTCGGAGCTCGGGGCTGCATGTCGGGGAAGTGCTGTGATAGGGTGACTAAGCAAGGCGAACAGAAACAGAACAAAACTGGCATCACCTGGCCTGGGAAACATCAAGCATCAACGGCAAACCCCGCGTGCACATACGCTGCCAACCACATGACCAAGATACCAACCGCCGGTGCTACACCAACACAAGTCCCAAACACGACGGCGAGGCAGCGCCGCAACTCCGAGCAACTCCGCCGACTCGACGACAACACGGCGGCGACAACAACAGCAACGACAACGGCGACGACAGCGACAGCGGCGATGACAACCGCGATGGACGACAACCGCGACGACCACTGTGAAAACGGCTATGACAACCGCGACAACGCTGCGACAACTGCGACGACAACGGCGACGATGCAACAGATGACGGTGGTGACGCGATGATGGCGGCGGCAGTACTAGTAACAATCATGTATTCAAGTAATAATATAAGTAGTATGAATGAAACTGCTGGCAAGGAGGTTGAGAGCTGCTCAACAGCACAGTCACATGCCGACCCGTGGGGCCAACCCGCGCGGGTTTTCCGTACCCGCGCGACCCGCCGGGACCCATACCCGCGGCTGCGGGAACCCATACCCATGAGCCCGGGTACGGGTTTTTGGTGGGTGTGGGTGCGGGTAGAGGTCTTGTCACCCTTGGGTTACCCACGCTATGCACTACCTAGATGTGGATATGGTGGATGCGGTGGAAGGGCAGACCTGCACCCTCGTCTTCAGTTTTGTCCAGATTCCTACCTCTCCCTCCCAGTGTGCAACCAATGATGAACTCTCAGCCTGAGCCCACATCCATGTCTCCAGACACCAAATTTACCTTCCTAGCTTCACCATCTGACTTGGAATCTGTGCATTCAGCTACAGATGGTCAGCTCGAGCCTGTATCATTGTCTTCGGTCACTCCTACCCCTCCTACTACGTACTACTACCAGGGGGCAGCACTGGCCCCAACACAGAAGCTGGAGATGGAGATGCGCCAACAGATCCATGGTGTCCAGTGAGTGCTGCATCAACTGCAACTAGCAATGGTTCATGTGAAAAGAAGTGCAAGCATAGTATCAATTGTCAAAAAGGTGGCAATCTCTGGAGCATGGTTGAGGAGTGGATTGCCACACACTTAACCTCAGAGCAATATTGCTCAATATGGCCCAGTGTGGGACGACAGTCCTGGCTGAAAGATGTGAATAGTGTTCTTAACTCATAAATGCCACTTGGTCACCTGGTGTGCCTAAGGTATATCAAACAAACAGTAGATAATGACCATATGCGCTTCCAGCATTACACTGTTGAAAATCCCCACCTTGCAGACTTTGAACCTTGCGTTGGCACTGGCACAATTCACACCAAAGGGCCAGGGAACACATTTGCTGCATCTGCAGGGGGCTCCATGTTTTGAGCTGCAAGTGCAATGGTGAGTGTCCTTAACAACTTTTAGGATTGAATGTCATACTTCTTGGTAAGGCAGCAGAAGTCAGGAACCAGCACCCCTTACTTAAGCCACTTGACCCCCACTGTTGCATAGCTTACTCCTCCTACACAACCCCCATTTTCGGGATTCTGCTCTATTAGAAGTTTAGGAGATTCACTTTGCTCTTGTTTGTGAAGAGGGATTTTCTTATTTCTCAAAAGTGATGGTACAGTAGGCTGAATAGCCCACAACAGGATGACCAAGTGTTGAAAACAGTGAATGAGAGTCTTGACACCAGCATGGGCTGACAATGGCAATGTGCTGGTGCAGGGGGCAGGCAGTGATACTCCACCCAAGGCTGTCAAGCAAAGTGTTGAGGCTTTACCTGATGACGAGGAGGTTAGTGACAATGCAGCAGGGACAAGGAAAATGTGCCATTGATGCAATGCTTGAGGACCTGCATCAGAGGCACACTGAGATAGCAACTGGCAATACCCCTGAAGACCCTCTATCCACTGCTGACTGGGACCTTGACCTGTTGAACAAGCTTGTGTGAAGCTCACAGGCAAGGTGAAGGATAAGGACCTCGATGTTGTCCATCATGCTTGGATCACAGCAATGGTGGGTGTATTCCTCTATCTTGACAACAAGCTTCACTACACCTGGAGAAATGTGTCATTAGTTGTCTGTTGCAAAAGCCCAGGGTCAGGCAGGGTATGAAACATGCCTGAAACCTCTGCAAGTGGATTCTTGACTTCATCCAGTATGGATGTCTCCCTCTCCATCTTTATGGCCAAGCAAAATGAACAGTTCTTGAGGATGGGGATGTATCACAAAACCTTCGACTACAACTCTGGGAACGTGCAAAGTGTGGCCATATCAAGGCAGCCAATGTTGTTGAAATTGTCTCAAGTCCTGGAATGCAAATGAGCTTGAAGTGGATCAAATTTTGCAAGCCAAGCAGACAGCTTGCAACTGGTTGAAGAAACTGAACTGGAGATATGAAGACAAATGTATATTGATGGCCATGAGTGAGAGGACGTCATGCAGTATCAAAAGGTGTTTGTTGTGTGGAAGGAATACAAAATGTGCTTTCACATGTGGGACAACAATGGGGATCCCCCCCTTCCTCTTCCCACCTCCCCTGATGCAGGGAGCCACTCTTGTCTCATCCTCCTCACGCACAACAAGAGGAAAACACACTGGACACCCTCAGCTGCAACTGCAACACTGCAACCAAAAGGTAATGAACAGTCCATTATGATTTCAGACTTCCTCCTCACTCACTGTCAAGTGGGGATGCCTCTGTCATGGAAACAAGTGTATATTTTCTTTCCTCAGCTCTTTCCCCTACCTAACTGATCTGAACACACACAGTGAAGCTAGGGTCATATTCAAGGTGGGCAAAAATCATGAGGGCTATTTTAGTGCAGACCATCTCTATCCACAAGTAGTGATTTACAGGGCCCGGCTTGGCTCAAAAGCCCGGGCTTAGGCTCGGCTTAGTAGGGCTTAGGGCCCGGTAAATATTGAGCTGAGCCCGAGTAAAGGGCTCAGGCTTGGCTCGGGCTTGACTCAGGCTCAGGCCACGGCTTTGGTGCACGTCATGTGACCCATCCTAAGGCACGTCGACAGCAGCCAAATGACTCAAGTTGCTAACTGCCATTGCCACCTCAACAACGGCAATAACACCACGATAGCGGGGTGAAGACAACATGGCGACAACAAGGCAACACCAAACGACTCGGACGACTCGATGGAGTCGATGCAACAGACCCAACAGAATCCCCCGCCCCGCCTGCGCAGGAGTTCACCCCGCGGCTTATGTCGTGAGTTCTCAGTCGGAGTCAGTCCCCCACATGGGCGCAGGTTGTGCTGACTAGTGCGGCCGCGGTGTGCTTGTGATGCGCTTCGCGTCGATTTTACAGGGGTCCGGTGCCATTCGAATGTACTATCAGACCGCGGTCGTCGACTGCGAGGGAAGCGGTGCTTGAACAGACGACGACAACGTGACAACGAGTCGACGACAACGACGTGACGATGAGTCGACGACACGACGACGACGGAAAACGGTCACACAATGACGATGGCGGGGATGCACAGCGGGCTTGATGGTTAGACTATGTAGTTACTAGTTACACACTGTTTAGTACTTCAAATAACTGTTCAATTATGGGTCTTGACTCTCGTATAATGGTAACGACACGTGGTATAGACCAGGCACTACACGGCTTAAGGAGGAATGACCAAGTTTTGCTAAGTTCATGCCGATCGTGCGTACAGCGCAGCCTACTCGATACTCTGAACAAATACATCACCATTGTCGAAATCCTGATAGCCCTTGTCCTCCTCAAGATCTTCAATCAAAGTGTCCCAACCCCCACCCGCCATGTCTTCCTCCACATGGTCCTTGCTCGCCACTTCAACCTCTGGCTCAGATGACATGCTTGGTTCTTCTCGGAAGATGAGATCGCGACGATAAAGGCACTTGAGGAACTGCAGAGCCTCAACAATGTCAGGTTTTAGTCGACTCCAATGTTTGCTGATGGTTATATGAGAACGCGCGCTCGCTGGAAACTGACGACGCCATAATCGGGAGGTAGTCCCGAGCCAGGGAGGCCCAGACCGGGTATCGGGTTGAATTCCACTGACACGTGAGGCCTGGCGTCGTGATCATCAGTATATACAGTATCCAAGTCAAATGCGTGAACGTACCCCCCACCACTCGACAATTGACATCTTCCCGAGTTGGTCCCTTGAATGGAGATAGCCATTGAAGTCTTCTAGCCACCGCGACGTGTCATGTGGGTCAGCAGAAGTGCCCTGCGTGTGAGCGTCTGGGCCCTCTTCGTCGTCCGAAAGCTCGCGAAGCAAGATTGCGACTTTGCGTGCCGCTGAACGTCCACCTTGACGTGCTGGCACTGGCGGGTTACTGTGGCCTGTGTACATCTCCATATAACATCCCTTATACTGGTTGTTATTTAGTTAAACCTTTGTCGGATAGAAAGGTGGAACGTACGACTGCTTTAGCGTCAACAAGGATTGTATCGAGTTTGTCTACGCCCCAATATTTCCGAATGTGCTCTATCTTTCCCGAGGGATCAAGAACTGTGATACATGTATGTTAGCACCAAGAAAGACCGGGTTAGTATCAATACGCACGCATGGCAAAAGTGTATGCTTCACACTCCGCAGTCCGGTTGTAGTACTCTTTGACTTTCGCCAAGGCTGCATCCAGTGCTGCAATAAAGGCCCCATACTTCGCACAATCGTGCCGAGAACTCCATGCCTTATGCAGTGCTTCAAGTGCGGGTAATGCGAGGTGCAGGGTGGGTGCTTGATCTGATGAGAACGCTTGTTGAGCATTGTCTGCGTGCTAAATGTGACAAACAATCAGTAATGACGAAGACATAAGGAGTCCAGGCTTACCGCGAGAAGGTCGTTAAATAGTTTGAGTTCATCCCACTCCTCAGTATCGAGCCGTAGACTATCTATCCTCTCGCGCTTCACAAGGTCTTTCTCATCCCTTCCGATTTCATAGACAAAGGTATTGACGATCTAGTATGAAGTATTGCTATGTCAGTCAATACAAACAGCATGATGACAGTCAGCGCACCACATCCCCCATCGACTCAGCCCGTGAAGTCATGACGTATGTTGATGACCAGCGAACGGGCATGTCGACCAGGAGTTGACGAATTGGCTTCATGTTTGCATGTAGTTGAAGGTCCACAAAAACTTGTTTGCATTTTGCTGAGGAACGCGCCTAGATAGAAGGCGTCAGAAACGGGGTCCCGGTGAGTCAGTGACAGCAAAAGCGTAAGGGCTACCTTGACACTGATGGCCCGCACAAGCCCTACTACGTCACGCCCATTGTCACCCATGAGGTCGGCATCGGGCTCAGCTGGATCGTAGTGCTTTGATTTGCTATGCGTCGAGATAAAAGCCTGTGTTGCAAGGTTGATGATATGGGCCAGACATCTAGGAGTCATACTTGTTAGGGATAGAAGACGGAACCGAGGTGAGACGCGCACCGAATGCGATCTGCTTTAGGATCAAATGTCCGTCCTGTCTGTGCGTGGATACGCTTCGCGAACTCTTGGAGCATAGTATTGTTGTTTGATGCGTTGTCGCAAGTTACATGGCCGATCTACATCTGCACATGAGCGTTGGTTTGGGACGTATAAGTGTGACGTACCTTGTGCACGATTCCCAAGCGTGAGACGATCTTGAACAAGGCCTGACCCAGTCTTTCGCCGTTATGTGCGTTGTTCAGCTGTGTAAATCCGAGAATTGCGGTCTGGAGTTCCCATCGACCATTTGTCTCCTCTACCCAGGAACCAGTGACTGTAAAGTAGCCATTGGCGTTTGAGGCCTGCCATGCATCGCAGGTCAAGCTGACTTTGCCGTCGCTCTGGGCCAATTGTCACTGTCAGCAAGCTGAGAATACAGTTGACTAGCACTAGTGTACCGTGAGTCTCTTGCGCAGCGCAGTGAGCTGCATCTTGAAGGTATCAATAATCGCTCGGCGAGTTTGACGGCCATCGGGAATCTTGACATCACTGGCACTTGATGCCCGCGCAGCAGTGTGGATCATCTTCTGGAACGAGGGGTGCTTAAACGCTTGGATTGGCTGTAATTAAAGTTGTACCAGTATCGCTGAATGATAGAAGCGCCACTCACCTGGTCGGTCGATACCAGCCATTCTATTGCCACTTCACAAAATAGCTTATCCGTGTACGGTATTACACTCTCCCTCGGTGGCTTCTCTTCAAGGTGGGGATCAAGCTGCTGTTGTGAGTCCATCTTAGCTGCCTGACGACGATTTTTGGCATCCTTCGGTAACATGGATTGGAAGTTGTTTTCAGTGGCCCACTTGAGATACGCCCCCTACAGTAGGATGAACCGATGAAGTACTTAATGACGCAGAAATTGAGGAAGGATAAACATACCTTGTGAAACGATTCCATGTGTCGCCAGCAAGTGGTCACATCGGCAACAAGAGATGCTGGACGTTCTGGAGATTTCTTACTGAAAATCCGGGCACAAGAGGTCAACGAAGGAACCATTTCCACAATAGTATAAAATACTCACGAACAAATGGAACAGTTACGGTAATTTTTGTCTTTCTTGACAAAGGTTGGTGTGAAGAAATGATCGACGTCGTGGCTTCGATCCTTCAGTGATACTTTGGGGGCATCGGAAACTGACTGAACATCCACGTCAATGAGAAAACCATCTTTGTCGACGGCATCTGATCGTCGAAGCGTGACTCTGCTATCTGGTGAAAGATTAGTTTGGTCGACGATCCGAATCACAACAGCTTGCCTGGCTTTGGTAACTTCCGAGTCTGTGATGTGTCGTTTCTTTCTTCATCGCTTTCGTCGAGCACAATCGAGTTTCGTGATTTTTTACTCCCTAGGTTTAAGAACAGTTATCGTAGACGGCCCAAACAACATACAACGTACGATGTCTAATCGGGCTCAGGCTGTGATCACCCGAGTGGGTCGAGTCATCATCAGACTCAGTTGTTGGGCCGGCACGCTTAGAAGTTGTGGGTGGTTCCGGAGATGGGGCTACAGTTATTTGCGGCGTCCTCGTCAATGCCAATGAGTGGTTATCTAGTCCAGATGTTTCTTCTGTTGATCTTGTCGTATGACTCGTATCTTGACCTCCAGCAGGCTCGGCAGTGGCAGCCATCTGTCTTGCAGTGATAGCATCTCTGTGAGAGCGTAACTCAATGTCTGCAACATTTGCTGGGTCAATGACTCTGCTCGATGGATATTGTGTCCGCTTTGAACAAGGCGGCGTCGGCGCTGGTGGTGCCGACAGAGCAGGCTTCGCCATCAAAAAGTTACCTTGTGCTTGGGTCCGACATTCCTTTTTGATCATGGTGGCTTGAAACCTTGTTGAAAACTGTATAGTTGGTTAGCCATAATGAGGTGAGGACGGAGAACAGCCCCAAGCGCTGTCGGTGCTGGAGAGAGAGGGCTGGAGAGCACCCTGGAAAAAGCACTGGAAAAAGAAGAGAAAGAATATCACAACTCGTTATTCTCAAATATTACACGTTGAGGACATCGGGAGAAGACGTCGGGTCACAGTTTGGAAGGGCTCATGAAAGGCTTTGTTAGTTATCAACCCACCACCGCACAAGCATGGTAACAGGAAAGGTAACATAAAAAAGAGTAAACTGACAAGCATGACGCGCTTTTCGAGGACGATGGGATGGTGCTCTGTCGTGTCCATTAACTTACTCCCCTACTCGTTGATCGATCCCCCCGTGTGTGTCAGCGCACGGACGTGTGATCAAGACGCCGACGGTGGACAAGGAGCAACAGCAGCCTGGTGGGAGCAGCGGCGGGCTGAGCTCGGTGATGCTGGAGATCCACGGCGCGACAGTAGACCCGGAGCGGCGGCTCAAGGTGATAGAGGCGAGCCAGAGGAACTGGGAGTGGGAGCTGGCGCCTGGCGGACCGCGTGGATGAGTTTGAGGAGGAGCTGAAGGGCTTCGTTGGTGGGAAGAAGCTCAAGATGACGAATGGGGCGGAGGAGGCGGGGCGTGTGTGCCAGGCCAAGAACGACTTGTCGCTCAAGGCAATGTTTGGGGCGGTGCCTGCGCTTCCTGGCGGGGCCTCGCCAGGGCAATAGCCTCGTATACCTTCGTTAGTTTATTGGTTGGGGCCATAATCTCCTCCAGTCGAAATTCTGTGACAGATGTTAGTGAGTTCTTCCGCCGTGGGAATGAATATGCTCACAAGACCGCCTCCGAAATCCTGAAGTAGCGAGTGAGTGAGACCCCCGTTCATGGCTAGGCTAAAGTAGAACTCACTATTTCACAAACAGGAGTCTGCCCACGGCAGTGTTGCTCATATCGCGAAGGTGTTCCCGTCGGGGCATACTCAAGTTCGAGTTGAGCAATGGACACGTGCCTTGGCAAGTACAACACCTCGTTTGTTATTCCATTCCCTTTATTAGGTGTCACATGTACAAATCTCAATGACATATCTAGCTACTGAAAGCCCGGGCTCAAGGGCCTGGCTCAGGCTTTCTATAGCCCAAGCTGAGCTGTAGGCCCTCCAAAGCCAGATGCAAGGGCCCAGCTGGGCTCAGGCTTTGAGGGCTTGGCTACCCAGGCTTTAGGGCTTCAGGCCAGGCCTTGCAAACCACTATCCACAAGTCAACAACACCATCAACATCTTCAAGGAGACGACCAATGGATCAGCCCAAGGTCTCTTTCTTTTTGACAATGCACCAAGTCATCAAAAACATGCACTTGGTGCAATATCAGCTCAGAACATGAGTTCTTTATTCAGACCAGTGCACTTGCATTGACGACCTCTCAGACCCGAAGCTTGGCTGGACACACTACAAGGGTGGGCCCCCCATGCATGACAGCTTCAACCCACAGACAGACGAGCCTCACCATTTCTATTTCCCTGCTGATCACCCCACCATTCCCAGATGGTTTAAGGGCATGGAACAGATCATTCACGAGCATGGTCTCTGGCCTTCCTGTGGCCTTCCTGTGGAGTGCCTTAGATTCAAATGCCTGGATGGATGCACAGATTGTTGCTGTTGCTGGCTCCTTTTCAACCAACCTGACTTTGTATTTCAGCAATCACAGCTTCAACGAAGTCGCATGTCGCACCCAGCCCCCCTCCCCCCCCCTGCTTCTCCCCAGGCCAATGCACACCCTCCTAGCCAGAGGGAACACGATGAGCTACGCGCTTACGGCGCGCCGCTCGGTACCCACAGGTACCCCCCACTACCAGGGGACGGAAACGTAACAAACCACGTACCCAAAAACCAGAAATTGAGAGCGAGCATCACGATCGCCTCGCTAAACATGAATGGCTTCACCGCACCTGCATGGAATATGAACGGGATCGAAAAATGGTCGGCTGTATATAAGACAATGAATAAGAACAAAATCGCAATCCTCGCCCTACAAGAAACGCACATAGATAATGATATACTAAACAATATACACACGTGCTTCGGAAAAAGACTCCAAGTAATAAACTCACAACTTCCAACGAACCCATGCGCATCGGCTGGCGTTGCCTTTGTAATAAACAAATCACTGATCGCCCCAAAGGAAATTAAAACCTTTGAACTAATCGAAGGACGAGCACTAGCAATGAAAGTAAAATGGAATGAGAATGGAGAAGCGGTGATAATAAATGTATACGCACCGAACAATAGAACCGACCACCAGAACTTCTGGGAACAAGTCGACCAAAAAAGACGATCAAAAGGGATAAGGAGGCCCGACTTCCTGCTAGGGGACTTCAACCTGACCGAAGACCCAATAGACAGATCGCCCCCACTACCCGATGACACAAGAGCCATCGAAGCCCTAAGGAACCTACGCCAGTGTCTAAACATACAAGACACGTGGAGACACAATAACCCAACCGAAAGGGCCTTCACCTACCGAGCGAGGAACAACGGGACACACCGAAAATCGCGCCTGGATAGAATATACACGTCACCGGAAGCTGCGAAACTAACCTTCGAATGGAAAATATCGCACACATCAGTCCCTACGGACCACTGGCTAGTCTCAACAAAATACGCACCAACCGAAACCCCGTCACTAGGGAAGGGAAGGTGGACGTTACAACTATCATCGCTCGAGGACAAGAACCTACGGGAAAAAATAGAAGGGAGAGGGAAAACCCTAATAAGCGACCTAGAAAGAATACGAAGAAACAACACGAGCAGAGAACTAGAAAACCCACAAACCCTGTGGAGTGACTTCAAACGCGACAGCGGGGACATAGCAAAAACCCACAACAAAGTATCATGGGCGAAACTGACAAGCCGAAGAAGAGGCCTGGAGAAAGACCTAAACGAACTAACGAACAACCCGGACCTGGACAACTGCGACAACCTACGCACCAACGAAGCCTTCCTAGCGAACGAACTAGCGCACCTAGAACGCATCCAGGACCGAGACAATAGGGACGAAATGAGAGCATCACTAGCCCACCACGGCGAGAAACTCGGAGGCATATGGTCAGCCATAAACAAGGAAAGAAAACCAAGAGACCTAATCTATCGACTGAAGCCCCCAACGCCGACGCAAGCGCGTACGAAAGAGACTCCAAGAGGATGGCCAATATGGCGAAAGTGTACCACGAAGAGCTCCAACATAAGGACCTAGGAATAGACGGAAACACACCGGAATTCCAAACAAAACTTGACGCCGCGCTAAACGAAATACCGGAATCACAAAGGCTATCAGACCAAAACAAAGAAAGCGAAGGATGGGACTTATCACGAGAACAAGTGGAAAGGGCACTGATAACGGCAAAAAACGGCACGGCAACAGGCCTGGACGGCTGCCCATACGAGCTCTGGAAATCCCTCAACAAACTCTTCGAGGAAGCCGAAAAGGAAGGAAGGGAAGGATTTGACGTAATACAGACCCTAACGGAAGTATTTACGGATATCCAGAAATTCGGAATAGACAAGAGAACCGAATTCGCACACGGGTGGATGTGCCCCATATACAAGAAGAAAGACCCGACAGACATCAGTAACTACCGACCGATAACCCTGCTAAACACAGACTACAAAATATTCACGAAAGCACTCGCACTACAACTAGTAGACCCAATACACCAACTAATCCACCCCGACCAAGCGGGGTTTATCCCAAAAAGATCCATTTTCGACCACATAAGACTTACGACGACAATAATAAACTACGCAGAAGTAATGGAAGTAAACGGGGTAATTGTCGCACTAGACCAGGAAAAAGCGTACGACAAAATAAGACACGACTACCTATGGGCCTCACTGGAAAAATACAACCTTCCACACCACTTCAATAGAACGGTAAAGGCCCTCTATGAGAACGCGTTCACACAAGTCGCCATTAACGGACACCTAAGCAAACCCTTCAAAGTCTCGAGAGGCGTGCGGCAAGGCGACCCGTTATCGTGCCTACTATTCGACCTAGCAATCGAACCCCTAGCGTGTAAACTAAGAAACGAAGAAGAACTAAAGGGACTCAACATACCAGGACTGAGAGACAAACTGATAGTGAACCTATTTGCCGACGACGCGACCCTATACCTAAACAAACTGGATAGTTTTGATACCGTGGAAAGAGTCCTAGACGAATGGTGCGCAGTATCAGGGGCAAAATTCAACATTGAGAAAACAGAGATCATACCGATAGGGACGACGGAACACAGGAACGAAATTGTAACAACACGGAAAATAAACCAAAACGACTCGAGCCCACTAGATAACAAAATAAAAATCGCCAGAGATGGAGAAGCTGTAAGATCTCTGGGTGCGTGGATAGGAAACAAACGAGAGACCTCACCCCATGGGAGATAATCATCGACATAATAAGAAGGAAGCTAGAACTATGGGGCAGGACACACCCAACAATACACGGAAAACGACTGATAATACAAGCGGTCATAGGAGGCCACACACAATTCCTAACAAAGGCGCAAGGTATGCCAATACACATCGAAAATGCACTGCAAGGGTTGATAAGAGACTTCATATGGGAAGAAGGGACAACGCCGAGGATCGCGCTGGAATACCTCTATCGCCCAATGGAAGAAGGAGGACTAAACCTATTAAACATCAGTGCCCGAAACGAAGCGATAGAACTAATCTGGCTAAAAGCGTACCTCAACATCACGCCCAAAAGGCCAGCGTGGGCAATCGTAACGGACATCCTAATAAGCGAGGCCGCCCCACCCGGGACATCCGCGATAGCCAGGACAAACATGTTCATCCAAAAATGGAAGCCATCCATGAGAGGCCCACGCGCAGGAAAACTAAACGAGGAAATAAAAAGAATGTTAAAAGCAGCGAAAAAGTACAACACAAACCTAGCAGCCATAAGGCTATCAGCAACGATAAAGGCGAAAATGGCCCCATGGTACCACCCAGGAGCCCCAGCGAGACCGCTAACGAATGTAGCGTCGAAATGCCTACTAAACAAACATAAAGTATCAACAATAGCGGAGATGATCAAACTAGCGAACAAAATAACGGAAAGGAACCAAAGCCAGACCCACATACCCTCCCCGACATGCATCTGCAGAGAATGTGTCCGGGAAAGAATCGAAGGATGCCAAAACCCCCACGCATGCGCCGAAGAAGCCCTAAAACGATTAGAAGAAATCGCCCCAAAATACAACCCACTAAATGCACAAGTACACGACAACCTGTCACTCACCCACAGGAGAAAGGCACTGAACGTAGAAGCACGCGACGAGGACGGTGATATCCTCTTCGACCCCACGATAACAGCCAAGAATAGCCTAGCAGAATGCTTCAGAACCTTCACAGACCCGGAAAAGATCTCACACGCACCTGCAAGCCGCCAACAACCAAGAGGGATCAACCTGAACGACCAGAAAATGGTGGTATACACCGATGGCTCATGTATTAACAATGGCAAGGCCAACGCGAGGTGTGGAGGAGGAGTGTGGATCGACCATGACCACCCAGCAAACTGCTCAATAAGAATCCCAGGCCCGAACCAGTCAAACCAAGTCGGAGAAATCGCAGCGGTAATCGTAGCGCTAGAAAAACTACCAAACTTCTGCCCCCTGGTAATCAAAACCGACTCAAAATATGTCATCGAAGGGCTCACCACGCACCTAAAGAGCTGGGAAGACAGGGGATGGATAGAAATAAAGAACGCCGACCTATTCAAAAGAGCAGCCTTCCTACTGAAACGACGCACAGCTCCGACATGGCTGAGCTGGGTAAAAGGACACGCCGGCATAACAGGGAACGAAGAAAGCGATAAGTTAGCCAAAGCAGGAGCAGAAAAGACAGACATCGACGTACTCACACTGACAATCCCCAAAGAATTCGACCTGCAGGGAGCAAAACTAGAAACGCTAACACAGGCCATTGCCTACAGAGGGATAAAAACACAACAAACGTACCCAAGACGAGCCGCAACACTGAGAAACATAGAGCTAACAAGGGAAGCCATATACACACACTCGGGATCATGGGAGACGGACGAATCGATATGGAGAAGCATGAGGAAACGCACCATCAGACTAAGAGTCCAGCAATTCCTCTTCAAAACAACGCACAGCACCCAGATGATCGGCGAAGTATGGTTCAACATCCCGCACCACGAACATAGAGGAACATGCGAGATGTGCGACGAGACGGAAACAATGGCACACATACTACTTCACTGCCAGGCCAGTCCGGTCAGTACAATATGGGGAGCGGCCAAAGATCTATGGCCGTACGAACCTGATAAGTGGCCGACAATGAACCTAGGCCTGATCCTGGGAATAGGCTGCCTATCTTACTCACCACCACCGATCGCAGCACAAAGAAGGGGAGCACCAAATAACATAGACGAGATAAGAAGAAGAGCAAAACAGGATGCGGAGACAAGGAAAGGCGCGAGCAGATTATTACAAATCCTCATATCAGAAGCAACCCATCTAATATGGGTACTGAGATGCGAGAGAGTGATACAAGAGAGAACACACGACGCAAACGAAATAAAAACTCGCTGGCTAGGAGTAATCAACAAAAGACTAACAGAAGACAAAATAATAGCAACTAAAGTTAAAAAGAACAAAGAATCCGCCCAGATCGTGGAGGCGACCTGGGGTAAAACCATACGAAAATTCTCAGATCCACCCCACAACTGGATCCATAACCGCGAGGTTTTAGTGGGTATTGCTGCGCAACGAACCCGGCCCATCGCAGGAGACGCGCACTGAGTCCCACACTACCCCAACACCAGGGGTGTACATAAACTCGTATTTCGCCTCGCTCCCGAGCCTCGGCCCGGATTCAGCGCGTTAGGCAGGGCTGGTACCTACAACCTCCCCTCGCCCAACACCTCGTTTTGGCTCCTGTATATTATTAGGTAATATGTAGTCCAGAATAAGAGCGCTTTCCAAAAAAAAAAAAAAAAAAAAAAAAAAAAAAAAAAAATCACAGCTTCAACAGTTAATTGATTCATGTGGTCACATTTGCAATTTCTATCCAAAATACCACTGCCAGCTAAATTTTATTGAGCAGTATTGGGGTACTGTGAAACTTCGGTTTTGTGTTGCTGGTTGTGCAGGAACCCTCAATGAAATGGAGAACAATTAGTGTTTGAGAGTTCAGTCCTATGGACCAAAAAAAACTGCAAACCAGACTGGACTGTGACCAATATCAACCGGGCTGTCGGTTACCATTATTACTGGTTTGTGAATTTGTCAGTTGCCGCTTCAACCATTCTGGGCAACAACTCTAGCCATGGGAAAAGTTCACACAAAGCTGTATAAGTTGCAATGATAAACACAAAGCTGTACACTAGCTACTACAAGTCATGACTGGTGTTTTCTGTCCAAGTTATCAAGTTGTGTCATTGTTGTGTTGTGTTGTCATTGTGTTGTGTTGTCATTGTGTTGTGTTGTCATTGTGTTGTGTTGTCATTGTGTTGTGTTGTTGTTGCATTGCATTGTGTTGTTGTTGCATTGTTGTTGTTGCATTGTTGTTGTTGTTGTTGTTGTTGTTGTTGTTGTTGTTGTTGTTGTTGTTGTTGTTGTTGGGCTGTGTTGTTGTTGGGCTGTGTTGTTGTTGGGCTGTGTTGTTGTTGGGCTGTGTTGTTGTTGGGCTGTGTTGTTGTTGGGCTGTGTTGCTGTTGTTGAGTTGAGTTGTTGTTGAGTTGAGTTGTTGTTGTGTTGTGTTGTTGTTGAGTTGTGTCATGATGAGTCATGTTGCATCATTAGGGTCTTTCAAAGTTCCCTTATTTGGGTCCCTGATTAGACCCATTAAAATGTCCATTAAGCCCAATTTTGGTGTAAATCTTGTGATAATGTGAAAATTAATAAAATAAAAATGGACCAATAATGTCCAACTTTGAAACCCCCCCCCCCTGATAGTGTTGGGGAAGTTCGGTTTGGTTCGGTTTGGGGCCATTTTGGCCAAACTGGAAACCAAACTGATTAGAATTTGCCCAAACTGAACCCAAACTGAACCAAACTGCTCCAAACTGTTCCAAACTGAACCAAACCATTCCAAACTGTTTCAAACCGATTAAGAATAAGTGTTTTAAATTGGTCTTTAATCAGTTCGGTCCAGTTCAGTTTGGTTCAAACTCGGTTCAAACCACTTAAGGAACCACTTAAGACCTTGGTTTGAGGCAAAATCAATTGATTTTGTTCAAATTCATCAGTTAAGACTTTGTTTCAAATTGTTTGAGACCAAAAACCATTGATTTTGGTTCAAATTTGGTTTAAATTCAGTTTGGTTTGGTTCAAACTCAGTTTGAACCAAACCAAACCACTTATTGAGCACTTATAAAATATTTTTTAATATCTTTTCTTAATCAGTTTGGTTTGGTTTGAACTGGGTTTGGGACCCCCAAACCGGAAACCAAACCATTCGGTTTGAGCCAGGATTCTCCAAACCCAAACCATTTTAAACAGTTTGGGTTTGGTTCAAACCCGGTTTGGGTCGGTCTGAGACCAAACTTCCCCAACACTACCCCCTGAAAAGGGTCAATAATGAGACAATAATGAATTATTTTTGTGCCTTGGAGCCCCTGGCAACATTTTGGCGGGGTAAATGTTTTTCAATCTCCACTAGACCAGATTATTAGTTCCGATTCGGCGTTCATAAAATGTAATCATATTCGCTATCTTACATAAAATAAAATGAAACCTCAGTTTCTTTAGCAGCCCCCCTTAATGAAATAGAAATAATTGTGTTATGTACAGTAGGAGCCCCCTCCCATCCTTAAAAAATCAAATTATTTGTCCCTTTTTCGAGATCATTTCTGACTTAATGGTTCGCAAAATGGTATTGTAATGGTTAGGTAATGAGACAAATAAGGGCAACTTTGAAGCCCCTAATATAACCCTTCTCTAGGTGTTCACGCAGGAACTCCTTGGTTGCCTTTTGTTCTGCTGGTGTCTGAGAGTATATTTTGCAGTTCAGTGTGGGTGGTGCGTCCGGTCACAGGTTGATGACGTGATCTTCTTCTTGGGCCGGTGGGAAGCATTGTGCCACTTTTTTTGAGAAGACACTTGTGTGTCACCAGTATTCATCAGGTAATTGTAACCATAATTAGTACTGTGCTTTCATATCTATACACTCCCAGAGATGTCAATGAGTTGTCACCAAACAAGTCACTCGCAAGTGTGACTCATCACGTGATGAGTACTCATGGTCGCGAGTACTCATGCCTGAATACTCACACAAGTACAAGTTTGACTTTTTCTGAGCATGAGTACTCATGGTAATACCAGGTTGTTTTAGTGTTTTAGTGGTCTTACAGTTTGGCACAAGGGTTTCTATTATGTACTACATTACAAAGGATCGGTATGTACTACATTACAAAGGATCGGTATGTACTACTAGTAATAAGAGCTCACTCAGGCTGTCCAAGACTCTGAGTTGTCATGTGCCAGTGTGCTGTTGTTGGGGTCACCCGTTGTTGTGCTGTGTCATGGTCGTCGTCATTATCGGGGTCGTCTTGCTATTGTTGTCTTCGGTCGTTGTTGCCCCTTTGTTGTGTCACCCATTGTTGTGGTCAACAGCATTGGCAAATCACCTGTCGTTGGTTGCGTCATTGTCATCATGTCATCCAAAATGTTGCTGCTGTCTTGCTGTCATTGCTGGTGGTGGTATTATGGTTCAGGAAGGTGCCAGTGGTTGGTGTTGTGAGGCTTGAAATTGTCATCTTATTTGTCAGGGTATTCATCGTAGCACGTCAGCCCTCAGGCCAGACCACATGCAGCATCAGCAAGGGTGTGGGAAAGATTACTTTCCACACTGCTTGTTTGGGACTCAGCCACATGTCACAGACTCATGGTTGCTTACGCCCCCTACTGTGGCCACAACAACGATGGCAATGACGGTGTGGTCACTCTGCCATGCACGTTAGCATACATCTAGACAACGACAACTATGGTGGCAAAAAAACCCCACCAGGTGGCACCAACACAGCCACACTGCTGACAATGACTCGGATGCCAGTGACAACAAAACAGGGCTGCTTTGCCAATGTGGCCCCTCGCTGTACCCATGACAACAATGTTCGCCAGTGATGTCTTTTGGCCACAACAATGGTGAGGCAAATACAACAACAACAGCGGCCAAAAGGCAAGCTGGACAACCACGACAACAACACAACAGACAGGTA
>JAKELH010000286.1:0-99500 GCA_021525015.1 Lactarius pseudohatsudake | reverse complement strand
ATTGATGCCGAGGAGGAAGTTTTCAGGCTTGATGTCCCTGTGGATGACGTGCTTTGAGTGGAGGTAGGAGAGGGCGTCGGCCATCTGGTCGATATAGACCACGCTGCGGTGCTCCGAGAGGGAGCCGTACTTCGTGAGCTGCTTGTAAAGCTCGCCCTTGCTGGTGAACTTGAGCATAAGGAAGATATGCTTCTCGTCATGGCGTGGAAGTAGCCGTAGAGGCAGAGGACGTTGGGATGTCAGAGGTTATGTTGTATCTCAATTTTGCGGCGGACCTGTTTCTCGACTCGGGCTTGGACGATCTGTAAAGACACTTGAGGGCAAGGATACGCACCTTGATGAACTCGAGCATGAGGAAGATACACTTCTCGTCGTGGCATGGAAGTAGCCATTGAGGCGGAGGACGTTGGGATGTCGGAGGTTATGTTGTATCTCAATTTTGCGGCGGACCTGCTTCTCGACTCGGGCTTGGACGATCTCAGACTTGTAAAGACACTTGAGGGCGAGGATGTAATTGGGCTCGACCTTGGTGCGAGCCATGTAGACGCGCCCAAATTTCCCCTTGCCTAGCGGGCGACCGATATCTAAGTCGGTCAGGTGCCATTCTCGCATAGGACACGTTCTGGAAATGAATCGTGGACGACGATGAAAAAGGAGAAACTATATGGCGACGATACCTTGAAACACTAGAGTCAAGAGCAAGCTCTCGTGCAGCTTCTCCCTGTATGGCCTCGCCACACTTCTCATTCTCGATTTCGAAACCACCATCGTACTTGCCAATGTTGAGCTCAGCTTCGGTGAGAGGTTTCTGTGTTGCCATAGGTTTCTGAGGAGTGGAGGCAGATTGCTTTGTGGAAGATTGGGTGGCACTGCCGGGGGTTCGGTTTTGCAAGAGGTTTCAGTTTAGGATCAGGGAAGGGATTGGGAGCAGTGAATTTAGTGAGAAGTTTAGAGACACTAGTTTGACCGGCCATCTTGAGAGTGTCTCGTCGGCTTTGTCGCGCCATTCTGTTTTGCAGATATTTCAAGAGCAGCGATCTGACGGGTCACAGAGCCAATGGAAGCCATGGGGAAAGCGACTGGGTAAGATTGTCTGAATCCGAACAAGAGGTAGGGTATTGAACTTACATTGTTCAATGACACTGAGTTCCCTCTTACAAACAATGTCGAGACAAACTTGAGCACGAGGAAGATGCGCTTCTCGTCATGGAAGTAGCTGTAGATAGTCTACTTCTCAACTCGGGGCCTGGACGAGGTGTGTACCGGGATTGATGCGAAGCCAGGGCCGACGACAAGCGAGGTGGTTGGGTGGGAAGAGGGAGGGGTCGACCATGTAATTGAGAGTTGCAAGCGGACTCGTCTTGCCTATACAGGCCACGTCATTCATCCCGAAACACACGCGATCGAGCCAAATTTCTCACCGGAGGCAATGGTACGTGTCAACGCCTTTGAGTTTGAAGCTCAAGAGTGTCTGCCATCATATCGGAGTGCGAGGCAAAGGAAGATGAGGTATTCCACGGGAAGTGTGCGGAACTCCTCGCAGGTCAGCAGAGTGTGGCATTAGTGCGGGGAGTGAGGCCTAGTGAGGGCAGATGCGGACACCGACAGCACGGAGGAGCCACCTGGTGAGCCCGCGCAGTTGGACGAGTCTGACAAAAGGATAATCCAGTCATAGCTACTGTATACCGAGGTGCACAGAGCAGAGACCTGGCAGGTGTGCAAGTAGGAGAATGTGGGGGAGACAGAGGCGGCGAAAGTCAGGCAAAAGGACAAGGAGTTGGAGACAACATGCTGTTGCAACAGGTATGATTTATGAGAAGCTGTAAACTCAGGCTCGGATTCTGTGGGCCCACCGAAACAATGATTATACCAAAACATTAACTAAAGAACGAAGGAGTGTCAACTAAAAAAATCTGAGCCAACAGTACTATGCCCCTCGTCATTGTCTTCGCCGTGGTCTTCATCCCCCGTTAGATCGATAACTGGAGTGCCACTTTCATTGTCAGTCTCTTCCACAGTCAAAAGCTCATCCTCACTAGCGGGTTGGAGGTCTGCTGGTAGTTCGTCCAGACAATTCCGATTCTGAGGTTCAAGTAGCATCCGCAGTCATAACACTGGAAAGAACCTGCTCCAACACTCTGTCCCGTGCAATACCTCGGAGGGCATCACGGATATTCAAGTAGATTTCCCACGCGTTGTTGAACTGCGGCTGTGGAGAACCCATGGCTGTCCAAACAGCATTTGCATGTATTGCAAATGCGTGTGGGACTAGCTCGAAGACGGGATCATTGGGAGGCGCATATTTTTTCTCGATCTCGTCAAGAGCTTCTAGGGGTATAGATATCTAGGTATATATGTAAATGACATGAGATGTGACTTGGAATCTGTGTTGTACCTTATAATCTGTGGCCTTCCATTTGTGCGGCTTCTGCAAAATTATCATGGGGATCCCATTAGGTAGAACCTTCTTTCTATCAGCACGATGTTTAGTCCAATTGCACTGGTGAACCCAGGCGTCAACCTCTCGCTGAATGAATGGGATGAAAACAAAGCGGAACACAAGACAATAAATTATTAGTGGTTTTCGAGACGTCAAACTTCGAAGGAAAGATCTTACCATTCGAGGGGATCTCCGGTGTCATAATATCCATTTTCAACCCCTTCGTCGAGCAAGGCTTGAAATCCGACAGCCCAGTCTCTTCAGAAAACCAACCAGTGAATCTTGGGTTTGATATTTCCATGTTTACGGAACCACCAATGCTGGATTGACCCATCTAGCGAAGGCTCCATCTGATGGCGGAGTGCTGTGTGTGCATAAGCAACGTTGACGTTTTCGGTCCCTGGATCACTTTGAGTGATGAGGGGAATGCCTGGTTAAATGGTTAAGCGTGTTTACAATCGGAAAATAGATTGTATGTACCACCAATGGACCGGGCTGTATCAAGCTAAAAGTGTGTGATCAACTTCGGATTTTTACAGTCCACCAAACCTTGCACCAGTGGATGACACCCGGAAATGGATCGAGGCTGACATGGAAGAAAAGTCCATAACGCTTAAATTTGTCGTGCTGATCAAGAGACCACATTTCATTCGGGCCGATAGCAATAAAGGTCCGTCTCTTAAACTGTTTATACCGCCATGCATCAACAGCATCCGGCTCAGTCAGTCTGAGATACTCAGAAATAACAGGTCTATGTAATCGAAAAGCATCATCATTCATATTCCGGACATGACACACACCTTGGTACATGAATCTTATTCTCGAGCAGAAGGGCCTTCCTTATCGTTTCAGCACCTCGATTAGGGAAGCGCTTCTTGATGTCGTCAACAAATGCGGCGATGCTTAGAACTGTGTGCTTCTGTCGTCGTGTGCTTTCTAAGCCCCAAGATTTACATCGGCAATGGACTGTGTAAACACTACAAGGACAAGGCAACAGGGATGTTGGCGGGTTGTATTAATATGGCAAAGGACATACCTGATACTATAGCGCGCAGGGTCAAAGTGGTCCATTATGGAGACGGCAATATCCTTGTCGCTCATGCCAAGATGAAAGTATATTTCAAGAATTGGTTGGAGAGCGTCATTTGGAGCTGTAAAAGACAAGGCTGAGATGGACATGCAACGCAGGCAATGGGACTGGGAACTTACGGCAAGGAAGGTGCTGATTTATGCGTGTCCCAGGGTGAACTTTGTCTGTACTAGTTGCTGTGTGTCCAACCAACGCTGGGGACATCAAAAAGTTACAAGAAAAGTGGGGAAAAAAACTTGCTGGGACTGACTCGGTAAGCCTGTTCATGGCACTTTTGTTATTGCTCGCTCATGCCTCAGAGGTGGCATGACACCGTGGTAACAGCAGACCAGGCGCAGGGACTGTAGGGAGTGAAAACATGTGAGTGTAAAGGAATGTGAGATGGTGGGTAAGGTGAGAACCGAAATGCTGTGCAGCCGGCCACAACCTAAGGGAAACACGTAAAAGTACAGGCACAGTACACGAGGATGGCCCAAAAACGCGCTGGGTATGCAAGAAAAAAGGATGCGTGAAATTAGTAAATGGACAAGGTAAATCGTAATTATACGCACCTTGATGAAGTTCACCGAATGAACGACTATGGGACGGGAGGAGGGGATGACCCTCAGGACGCCCCGACATGGGTGAAAAGTCACAGACCAGACTGCCCAAAAGGCCACCGCATGGACCCTGATTACTCTGCATGTGGCTGGTGACCATGACAGATGTGATCGGATCTGAGTCACCAAGGGAAATTACAAGGGAAACGAAGGTTAAACAAGGCTCAGAGTGTGGGCTTAGGACAGTGTCATGTATAACAAGCAATATGTATAATTTTTAGCAGAAAGGGCAGAGCGTGCTCACTGTTGGTAACGATGAGCACCAATGTGGGTGGCAAGACCCGGGATGAAGGCCAGCTGTGGAATTACATAATTTGAAAATGAGTAGTGTGATTGGGATTCTGGAAACGTGGCTCAGGATCTCAGTTAGCTTAGCCGAGATCTTGGTTAGCTTACCCAAGTAGCGCATTTTGAAAAATTGGCCTGCTCACTCCTGCTTTCCATAAGGGCCTGCTTGCCAAGAAGTTCAAGACTCTTGACAGCAGGGTATCATTCACTTTTGACGCTGGCACATCTCATGCATTTGATCCCTACCTGACAGTAACTGGCCACTGGATCGACGCTGACTGGCACCTACACAAGCAAGTCCTGGCCTTTCGAGAGATTGTCAGCAACCACTCTGGGGAAAACACCAGTGCCCTCTTGAATGACATTCTTAATGACTATGGCTTGGTAGATCCTGACAAACTTGGCTGGGGTACAGCCAATGGATCCACTGTGTGCGACAAGGCGATGAGGGTCCTAGCCAGGAGTGTTGATCCCACTTGCAAGTGATGGGTTGTGAAGGAGCAGCATGCACATTGTATGGAACATGCCATCCACTGTGCATCCCAGGCATTCGTCACCAAAGTAGGGACCATGTCAATGGCATCTGTCAAGTCCACACTGTCCTCAAGGACAGACAACGTTGACGATATGATGGAGAGCTCACTGCTGCTGTTATTGCCACAGATATTGACCCTGACACCGACAGCACAGAATTTGACCCCGCTGATGTGCTTGGCAAAGTTCTAGCATTCATCAATCAAGTTCATTCCTCCCCCCAAGCCCACACATATTTCCACAAACTCTGCATGGACGACAACCTCCCACCACTGCAAGCTCCTCAAGTGGTCTCATATGCGCTGGGCGTCACTCTACAACCTTGTCAACTGTATCTTCAATGTGCACCTTGCCTACAACAAGTTCACCCTCCTTGCCAATGACAACCACAGGGTCCCAAACCTCAAATTCCCAAAGACATATTCAATGTACAGACTTACGGAATGGTGCTTGCTCGAGCTCATTTGTGATGTTCTCAGGGAACCGGCATTATCCTGCCAGAGCTTTTCACATGCCACTCGACCCACCATTTACTGAGCCTTCCTGTCATTGAATCTATGCAGCAGAAGTGGGAACTCATGGCCAGCAGCTCCAAGTACATGCAAGTTGTCCCCACACTTGAGGCTGGCCTTGGTAATTTCTGCAAGTGGTACTGATCACTCAATGAAAGTAGTATCTCAATGCTGGGACACAAACTCTCAAAAGGACTGTAAGTATTTTCACTCCTTGCCGATTCACTTGACTGACTTTTTCCAGTTTGATCACTACTCAAACGCATCTACCCCTATGCTCCCTCAATCTCCCATTGCTTCAATGCCCATCGAAGAGCATGCCAACATGCTTTATGGTGCTGCCTGGATGCAGTCTGCTGTTGCGAGCCGTGTTGCTGAAGAGGCTCAAAACAATGACCTGCAACACGAACTCCAAGCATATCTTACATTGCCACTCAAACCCTTTCATGGTCTGCCTGACTCCACGGTTATCAAGTGGTGGAAAGATCACAGTGTTGTCTACCCCACGCTTGCAAGAATGACTCAAGACTATCTCGCCATCCCAGGTTTGTCAACAGCATTGGAATGTCAGTTTTCCAGTGTGCGGCACATTGGCACAGACTTCTGAAATCGCCTTACCCCAACTATGTTTGAGGCCGTGCAGGTGTTGAAGGCTGGTATGCTATCTGCTCATCTTGAGACTTCTGCTCTTGCCCAGGAGTTGGACTGTGCTGTTGACAAGCTTAACAGCAATGATACTAGTACGCTTGTCTGGGAGATGGTTTTATTACTTTTACAATCTTTTCACATCACCACTATGCCTACCCCTCCAACACGTAAATAGAATTGAAAGATGTGTCACGATCTCGTGCCATCCTGTCTGTTTCCGACTCGCCTGGTGTCTCCCTGCCTCATGTCTGCTTTCTGGAAGCTTCTACTTACTTCTCATGTTTCATACAGTGTTCCTGCCTCATGTTGTGGAGCTGCCAGCAAATGTATGTGCTGGCACTTGTAAAACCCTGTACCCTGCCTCCTAGTATATAGTCTGCTGTTGTGTACTTGTATTCGGTATTCTGGTCTTTTAATCATATAGCCCACTTCCTGTCCAGTCTCACTCCACAGGGTATAAAGCCCCTGTCCCCTGAACCTTTGTCCACTCTGCTTTACACTGTAGAGTCACCGCTCTCGCGCTTAGTCAGCGACCCGGCCCGTTCGGCCCACCCTGAGTCCCTGGACTGTAAATGAACTCACGGAACTCATACGAGCCGTCGCTCGAAGTCCAGAATACACGTACGTTTCAAAACGATCCGGGTGATTGTAACATAAGACCGGAATCTCCTAACCGACCCCGCGTGGAACGTACCGCACGCGGCCAACACCTTGCACCACCGACTTCCCGCGTTGCGACGCGAACACAAGACTAGCTCTCTCAACACGTAGCATCACACCGTGGCGAGCTTATCACTAGACCTCCCAGAAAACGACGATTGGATAGAAGTATACCGTCGACGGCACGACGACCTTCCACCCCACGTCCTCGGAAAAGCATACTGGCACACAGCTGAACACTACGGCGTCCTTGACCGTGCCGCCCCGGATACCGCGCGCAGATAACCACCACCTTCCACTACGTTGAGTTCATTAACCATTCGTGGTTCATATTAGAAAAACGCGGTGACGAGTTCACAACTCGAAGTTCGCTTGCATAGCCCGAGAGAACATCTACGACCTAGGTTGGTGGAACGCAGAAGACGAAGAAAACCCGGAACGAACAACAGAACTAGCTGCCAATATCAGCAACGAGCAGACGGTCGAAGCAATTACCATCGATCCCGTCGACGAACTTGTTGCAACCCTCGAGCAGCTCATGCCATTAGACACCCATACCGGCCTGACGGATTCCGACGATGAAGCCAACATCGTCGAACCAGTCAGCGCAACACTACCCGCGTTTCCGACCTACACATACATCACCGCGGTTCCAGTAATCAACGTCCTACCAGTACCACCAGCTGCAATTCCTGTCGCGCCTCTCATGGCCGCATACCTCTCACCGGCACCTTCAAAGGCAACCTACCAACCGTCTTCACGGGAAACCGCGCGGAAAGCGAACAATTTCTTCGGGAATTTCGCCAGTTTGCCGCACCAACCGGAACCACGAGCTCGTTCTGAACCCCTACCAGCGCGTCGGAATCGCGCTGGGCTTCATCCGAGGCCCCGCTGTAAACGACTGGGGAGATGCAGCAGAGCGTACGTTAGACGCTGCTACTACACGAACCACTAACCCTCTGGCGGAGACGGACGAGGCGCTCTGGACCACCTTCGAGACAGAGTTCAAAGCGGCCTGGACCGACATGCTCAGTAAACAGAACGCATACCACCAGCTAACTGCGCTCGTGATGAGCGGGGAAGACATCGACGGATATATCGCGACGTTCGAGCGACTAGCGCACGTCGCCGAGTGGCACGGTGGATGTCTTCCGCCGCAGCCTCACTGGTGCCATCCTCCGCGCATGCCTGCAGCGCAACACGGTTCCCGAAACCATGACGGAGTGGCAGACCGCCGCCCGCGCAGAAGTACAGCGCGCGTGTACCATCGCCAGCTGTTTCGCCACGCGCGGGGCCCGCGCATCGTGGAAACCTGACCCCGCATTGTACACCCCTAACCTCGCACCCCCCTTACCAGTGCCCACATCAGACGGCGTCGTCCCGATGGACGTCGACACCGTCACGACGACCAGACCGATACCCCTCCCCGCTCACCGACGCCGAGCGCGAGCGGTGTCAAAAGGAGGGGCGATGCTTCCGCTGTCGGCAACAGGGGCACTTATCAACAGCCTGTCCCCAGAAACCGCGCACCAACCACGCAAGTCAACACCGTGCATGTCGCGCCCGCGTCCGCCTCACCATCGCCATCCCGTACGCCCCAGTCCACCAAGATCAACGCCGCCACTGTTAAGGGGCATCTCCTCGGGCTCAGCTCGTACGAGAGGCAAAACATCATTGCCGACCTCCTCCTGATGGGCGGATCCGACCTCGATTCCGACGACGCCGCCGCGCACATCAACGCGCTCGAACTTGACTTCGTCCCAGCGTTTGCCGCCCCGGACTCGCCCCCGCCGCGTCCACCACGTAGTCCGCGTCGCCCGCGCAGCCCGCAAATCGCAACGCCGCCCCTGCCTGTTGTCGAGGACGACAACACTCTAACGGGGGGGTAAAATCCTTGACTTCCTTGCCTGCGTCGCCCATTTTTGCCTCACTCTCGCCAGTCAACGAACCGCCGCGTCAGAAGCAACGCAAGGACACCACACCAACGGAAGACGACGACAACGTCATTGACCTCACAGGGTCAGATCTCGACAACGTAGACAACGTCAACTTCGCGGCACCACGTACCGGCGCACTAGTGCAACCACCGCACCAGTACAGTCACCAAATCTTCCCTTTCCACGCACTCGAAAGGCCGCGCGACCCGGACAAAGTCGCGCCAGCCCTGCCCCAACCCACCGATCGACGACGCCACCGCGCTAACGCAGCGGTAACCGCGCCACGACCACCAAACACGAACGCGGAAACCACGTGCGACAGGGATCGACCCAACACGACCACTGTCGATGGCAACAGCATCCGTGCATGGCTTGCATGGATCATCTACGAACCGCCACCGCATCTTGACCCGCCGCGACCCTCGACTCGCGACCCCGTAGCCGACGAACATGCAGACCACGCCCTACGTGATTACGGGTACAAATACAGAGACGCACGACGTGAAGACTAACTAGATCATTCGAGGACGAATGAACCAAGAGGGGGGCTTATGTCACGATCTCGTGCCATCCTGTCTGTTTCCGACTCGCCTGGTGTCTCCCTGCCTCATGTCTGCTTTCTGGAAGCTTCTACTTACTTCTCATGTTTCATACAGTGTTCCTGCCTCATGTTGTGGAGCTGCCAGCAAATGTAGTGCTGGCACTTGTAAAACCCTGTACCCTGCCTCCTAGTATATAGTCTGCTGTTGTGTACTTGTATTCGGTATTCTGGTTTTTAATCATATAGCCCACTTCCTGTCCAGTCTCACTCCACAGGGTATAAAGCCCCTGTCCCCTGAACCTTTGTCCACTCTGCTTTACACTGTAGAGTCACCGCTCTCGCGCTTAGTCAGCGACCCGGCCCATTCGGCCCACCCTGAGTCCCTCGGACTGTAAACGAACTCACGGAACTCATACAAGCCGTCGCTCGAAGTCCAGAATACACGTACATTTCAAAACGATCCGGGTGATCGTAACATGATGTCTGCCTGTTGACGTGAAAATAACTTAATGAACTTGCTTGAATAAATCATGTGATGTATTGTAAACCGTCTGAGATCAGTTTAAACCACGTTTAAACCAAACCAAACCAAATTTCCCCAACACTAATCAGCTCAGGGCTGCGAAGTGGGGAGGAAAAGGGAAAGGAGGCCTCACGGTAAAACAGGTACCCATGACTGTGAGCACGAGGATGGGTTTCACGTGGGTACAGGTGTGGGTAGAGTAGCTGTAGGACTCCTGTAATGTTTTTTAGAGATTTAGAGATTTTTTTAGATTTTTGTGCGTGTTCGGGGTTTGGTTCAGTGTTTGGCCCCCTCTGAGCCTGAACTGGACCCGAACTGGACCCGACTCTCAGAGGTTCAGGGTTCGGCCTGAGAGCCTGAACTGGACCTGGGTCCAGTTCGGGGTCCAGAAAAAATGGTCTTCAAAACTGGACCAGACTGGACTGTGGCAACCCTAGGCGAGTTGTGAGGCCGCATGGTTGAGGAACCTGTACGAAGAGCTCAGATACAGACGGTATCCCACACTGATCAAGGAGGATAATCAAAGTGCTGTGATAATGGCAAGGAACCCCAAATTTCATAAGCAGGCAAAACACCTTGCAACAAAGTGGCATCTAATCCACAAACTTGTAACGGTGAATATCATTGAGATCATAGATTGCTGTGATCCTGATCAGACAGCTGACATACTTACCAAGGCTTTGGCAAGGCCAAAGCATAGGAAACATGTCAGGGAAATGGGATTAACACCAATGTGAAGGGGAGTGTAGGAAGGCTAGTCACCAGTATCTGGCTTAGTCTGAGATTTGGGCGATACCAATCACGTGCAGTAGCTTACACAATCTGTAAAGTACGAGTCAGGCCTATCAATTAGGGGTAGAGCTTCCTCACAGAGGATGCTCATCCTATTCAGGTGTCCCTCATAAATATATTTCTACACAAGATACTCACAATCGCAAAACCCACAGATTTGTTGGTCACTAGGGTAATACTATCATGTACGGGCTATTGCAACAAAAACACTAAATTGTTTCTGGAGTCTCAACAACTCATCGTAGCTACTAAAAATTGTACATACTCATAGCCAATGGTATTTTACATCCTCTGAAGATTGTTTTGTATTTGTTTCTATTTTATTTGAGGGTTCGGAATACATCCAAGTTTGCACGCACATTTGCAACTTTTGTCACGAATAGTCACACGATTGGCAGCATAAGGCAAGCAGGTAAGCGGTTGGCAAGAGCGCCTAAGCACGGAATGAGTGCAACGGCTGCTCCAGTAATCTTTCCGTCCCAAGAATGCCAACCTGTCTTCAAAAGGAGTTTGAATTTGCATCACATCTCTGTCACCCTCTGGGACATTTTTCACATTTTTCCCTTCCACAAGCTGATCACATCGAACAAGCACGGGCATACAAAAAGGCTTCACAGAGAACAGGATCGAGAAACGGAAGAAAACGGTGAGTCTACACACGTCTAAACGTGTCGACGCTGACATTTGTCGGGGACGATTTACCAGCGGTTCGACACCCAAATCAGTGCCTTGCATTACTACAAAATCAGTCGGTTCATCAAACCATTGGAAGAGATGTCACGTTCAGCCCTCAGCGACGACGAGAGCGACCACGAACAGGGCACCCACGGAGGACAAAGCCGTTATTCTATTGTAACGAATCATGGAGATCGAAGGAGTTGGTGGTATGGCTTAGAACGATAGACCTATTCGCCTGCGGTGAGAAATGGGGCGGGCGGAATATTGCACGGCAAGGTAACAGCAGGCGCATCCGACTTCACTCAACTCGTTCCAAAGACGGGATCGCAATTGCCGGACTGCCAGAAAACTGCTACGACGTAAAATGGCTGAACTCTTTGAAGTGCTACCAGAGAGATAAGCTGGATGTCCAACCGCCTGTGGACCTGGCATTTTCAGAAGAAGAGAAGCGGTGCGCGCTTATGCACCATGTACCTATATGATGCGTTGGGCATCTGATGGCGACTTCATTTTCACAGGTTGGCAGCGCAATTCATACCTCTCGCAAAAGGAGATGCGCGCCCTGTGAGCCAAGACGTGGTCGATATCAGTACCCTTGAGAAGTGGCTCCTACATGGCGGGCTAGAAAATTGCTGATATAGTTTTTCGTGTTTGACGGTTAGCACAATACGAATGGAAGTTAGATGCGGCCATGGTTTAGGTCAATAATTTGTAGCATATATATATCAATCGATTCTTCGCCCTCGTCTACTTCGCCTAGGCCAACTTGTCAATCCCGTTGAATTGGCATCACGTCGAAAAATATACTTGGCTTAGGATGGATCAGAAGGGCACGCGACAAAGTGAGCCAGCTTCGCATTTTACCGGCGCTAACACTCCCTTTGTCCGGTTACACCAACACAGAGAACGCATATCCCTCGATTTCCACTTGCCGATGCAAAGCACAGTACATCAAGCAAGAGACGACACAGGTGGGATAGATCAGCTGAAAAGGGATGTAGATGAACGGCTTCAATCATTTGAAGACCGGCTCGATAATATACGGGTGAGTCATTCCACTGCTGTACGCCGAGTTCAACTGAACGATAGCTCATAGCTTACTGTTGGAGAACACAACGATACTATCAAGGGCGATGTCATCGCTGGATTCAGCTCGCTACAGTCTAGACTAGACGATTTCAAATCAAGTATCGAGACTTCGAGGAGAGGATGGCAAGCCAACTTTGGTGCGTCTGCCCGTGGACTTGGCATACTCCAAATTCTCCAAATTTTTACAGAGGAAAGCGTACACAAGAAACTATACTCAGTTGAGGCGGCTTTGGCAGACATTCTAAAGGCCCTGCCAGTACCAGAGGACAATACGATAAAACAAACGCCTATCACCGCTTTGGACCCACAGCCTCTGGCGTGTCCCCGGCATCCCGAAGGTCAAAGCCCGAGTATTTCACGTCTCCTTTCCGTCTGAGATGATCTAAAGACTCTCACTTAACAGTAAACGGCGAAGGGCCTGAAAGCATCATCGTCGATCGGAAAGATGAAGCCACCAATTTAACCGTCCCAACTGTTGCTGAGGAACAGTTACGGACACCTCCCGGCGAGCCAAAAAGCCTGAGTATTTAATTTCTCTTTTCCGTCTGAGACGGTCTGATCTCTCTCACCTAACAGTAAACAGCTCAGGGCCTGAAGGGCCTGAGAGCACCATCGTAGATCGGAAAGATGAAGACACCAATTTTACCGTCCCAACTGTTGCTGAGGATCAGTTACTGGCACCTCCCGGCGAGCCAAGGAGCGGCAAGGAGACATGTGTTATCGTACAACCGCAGACGACTAACAACTATTTACATGGCGTTGAAGGACTCGGAGTAGATGTGTCAGCTGAACACTTGCTGAAGGGTTTTGAAGTGCGCCAAGTTGCTATGATTGTAGCCTTCGCTATAATACTATATTATACATACGACATCTGCAGCCATGTTATACAAGTACGAGATGTTGTATAAGTACGGTAGTGTAGTATATAATGTCAGTCTCGATCTCGACATGTTTCCCCTGACATATGGACACGAGACGCTGCTTTTGCCACATCGGGAAAACGGAGAACTGGCGGAGTGCCAACTCATATCGATTTTTCGCTTCACCGCGTTTCCTTCTGACACCACACCGCCCTCCATGTTCTGCCTCCCCTCCTCCCCCCAGGCGACGGCCCTCAATTTCCTCAAGTCGACGGTCCTCAATCTCCTCAAGTCATGCACACTGTCCCCACACACCACCCCATTCGAGCAACCTTGATGCGCTGTCTGGTTGCGAAGGTGGGAGTGTCTGCTGTCCCTCCCCTTCGACCTTGCTCCGATTTGGACGTTCTACCGTAGCCAGGGCATACCCCTTCCCTCAAGAAGGTTCAGAAGATTTTCGTGGTCCCGTATTGGTGTGTCAGTTTCATCGCAACTCCCTTGTCTTATAGAAGTTTCGCTCCGTTTACTGGACCAATCCTCTGTTTGTCGGCGTCAAGGTGAGTATCTTTGTTTCTATGCACGACTACACGACTGACTCTGTCTAAGTTGTCAAGTCACCGTCCTTGACAGGCCATTCAAGGCTTGGTGCTACGGAGCGACGTTCCGTAACACCTCCTCCGCCGTCGCCCTCTGAGGACCATTATGCCTCCCCGCTCCTACCGTCGTTGCGGAGTTGCAGTGGGGTGAGCTGCGTCGGGATGCCTTTGGCACCTGCGCAAGCGTCGCTGGGTCTTAACTCGTTGTGGCTGGTCCTGCTGCCCCTTGCGGGCAACTGTTAGTACTCGCCTCCTTATTGGTGGTAAACCCTGATCCCGACGCCACTGGGGTGGTCGGGGCGGGCAAGAGGAAGGCGGGGCAGGGCAGGAGTGGCAGGTCTATGTTCCTTTCAGGACGTGATGGGATATTCCATTCGTTATCGGTATCGAGGTGAGTATCGCTGCCGCTCTGCCATGTACTTCCTGACCTCTCCTAAGTTACTCCCATCCGACGCGCCTCATCTCCAGGCTGGATGATATGGAGCGACGTTCCGTAACACCTCCTCCGCCGTCGCCCTCTGAGGACCATTATGCCTCCCCGCTCCTACCGTCGTTGCGGAGTTGCAGTGGGGTGAGCTGCGTCGAGATGCCTTTGGCACCTGCGCAAGCGTCGCTGGGTCTTAACTCGTTGTGGCTGGTCCTGCTGCCCCTTGCGGGCAACTGTTAGTACTCGCCTCCTTATTGGTGGTAAACCCTGATCCCGACGCCACTGGGGTGGTCGGGGCGGGCAAGAGGAAGGCGGGGCAGGGCGGGAGTGGCAGGCCTATGTTCCTTTCAGGACATGATGGGATATTCCATTCGTTATCGGTATCGAGGTGAGTATCGCTGCCGCTCTGCCATGTACTAGGATACTTCCTGACCTCTCCCAAGTTACTCCCATCCAACGTACCTCATTTCCGGATGATATGGAGCGACGTTCCATAACACCTCCGCCGTCGCCTTCTGAGGACCATTATGCCTACCATCGTTGCGGAGTTGCAGTGGGGTGATCTGGATGTCAGTCATTTCGACATAACACGTGGATTCCCGTGGTGAGGACAAGCAAGTATATATTCGCCTCTCACGACACGTTTTTTGCAGGTCGTAACGTCAACGCTTGCACATTGTTTCACGCACGCCTTCGCCTGCCAGATCATTGCACTTTCTTACTTTTATCTCGTCTGAACGTCGGTAATTGTTGGACAGTCAAATTACTTCGGTGTCGGGTTATCGGACAGCCAAATACTTTTTTTTTTTAATACAATTTTTATTTTCCGGAGTCAGTGACCAGCATACACTACTGCTGCGTACGAAGAGTGAGCGCAAGCAAGGCGGAACCTCCGCGCCTCACTCATCAAAGCAGCCTCCAAACGATGCCGATATCGAGCGCATTAAAGACATTGCTAATATACAGCTCGAAGACACGCGCACAGAGCTAGAACGTGCGAATGCCGTCGCGCACGCCATGAGCCAAAGGGACGGCAACAGCGAAGTCGACGAAATCAAGGTTGACGACGACGACAAAGACTCTGCATGGGTGGAGTGTGTCCCGCATTCTGCTACGGACGACTGATTGACTGGTCTTGCAGCGAGGATGATGAGCCCATGGATGATGACGCAACGAAGGACTTCGTTTCCCCAAAACGAAACGGAGATCTCTCCGAGTACAGACAGCATGCTCGTGACCGCCATTGTCGAACAGAACGTGCCTCAGCTCCATTTCTTCGTCTACGACGAGCCGACGGAGTACCTGGGGCCGCATCACGACCTGCTCCTCAGCAGCATGCCGCTCTGCCTTGAATGGCTCGACTATCCAGTTTCGTCGGCTGGAAAGCATGGACACCGAGGACGGCCCCGGTTCACGTTTCGGAAATTACGTCGCCATCGGCACGCTCGAACCAGAGATCGAGATCTACTCCATCAACCTTCTCAACTCCGTCTATCCCGATGCCGTCCTCGGTAACCCGGAGGAGACGGCGGCACACGTCCCAGAAGCCGCGGGCACGGGCAAGAAGAAACGCAAAAAGGCGAAGCACCGCTCGGCGAGCGAGGCGCACCACGTCGTCGCCATCCTCTCCCTCCCGTGGAACCGTACCGCGCGACAGATGCTCGCCAGCGGGAGCGCGGATCGCACCGTCAAGCTGTGGGACCTGTCGCGGGACCCGAAGGAGGGCGCCTCGCGCAGCTTTGGGAAGACAAGGTGCAGGCCGTGTAGTGGAACCCCACGGTTCTTGCCGTGCTGCTCAGCGGGAGCTACGATCGCACGGTGCGGGTGTTCGACTCGCGAGCGCCTGACGCGAGCGTGGGTGCCGTGGTCGGAGCGGACGTCGAAGCCATCCGTTGGGATCCATGGGACAACTACAGCTTTTATGTGCGGAGGTTCTCCTTTTCATCGCGTGCGATGGGAGACTTAATTGGTACTTATTTATAGGTTTCGTTGGAGAACGGGATAGTGGTCAATTTCGACGCGCAGATGCTGGCATCGGATCTCGACCAACCGTCTCCAGCCTGTTTCACGATCGCGGTGCATGATGGCGCAGCGTGTGCGTTGGACGTGAATGCACACATCCGCGGGTGCCTCGCTACGGCGGGGAGGGGACGGACAAAATGGTGAAAATATGGAACGTCCAGGAGCGCGAAGACGGTACAAAGAGGCAGGTCAGCCTTGTCGCAGGCTGCGATCTCGGACTGGTGAGCGCGACGTATCACGATGCCAGTGTTGGACTGACTGAACCCCGCAGGGCGAGGTCTTCTCGGCTGTCTGGTCTCCAGACGACCCTTCAACGCTCGCCGCGGCGGGCTCAAAAGCGAAATTGCAGATTTGGGACGTCGGCGCGAACTTTGGTGCGCGCAAGGTGTTTGGGCCCAGGCTGGCGGAAGCGGGACGCAAGCTGAGAGACAGGACCACCGGGGGCGTCATCGGTGTTGCGGATGATGAGGAGGACAGTGATGACGAAGAAGAGTAATAGTTGTTTGTGCCGGCGGGACATCGCACGAGCTGATCCATACTACAATCTACGGATGAATTGCGGCGACTGAACTGATCAATTAATGAAAGCAATGTCATTACACTTCACTTAAAAGTCGTCTGCGTTGGACCCGAAATCATCTAGCGCCTCGTCGTACACCGTCCTCACCCAATACTATCTATCATGCACGTGCTATTGCAAACGCACAGCGCTCGAGAACAAGACGCTGAGGTTGGAGGCTCAGGCGAGGCGAGTGTCCGAGTGACGGACAGTCGGACAGTCAATGTGTCCGAGTGACGGACAGTCGGACAGTCAATGTGTCCAACTGAGGGACAGTCAGCCAGCCAGACAGTCGGACCTGGTCAATGCTGACTTTACAGCCAAATCAGGACATGGATCGGAAATTTGTGTATGATGTGTACGTGACTTTCTCATGTGACATAATCGGCAACTGCCGGACGGCGTAATTTGACTAAGAATTCCGACTCCAAATTTGGACCGAGGCCGGCCCGGTTTAGGTCACATGCACAGACCTCGTGTGTGGAGAGTCTAAGTTTACCATGAATTATTTTGAAAAGTTTATGTCATATTGACCAGACTCTTCTTGGGTCGCATTCTGCCGGGGAAGAGTTTGAGATTAGGTAACTAACTTTTCCCACCCTTTTCGTGCACACATGAATGTTTGAGGATGATCAGACTCTCCAATGAGAATAAACCCAAATAAGGAGAGTTTGACACCTCCCTACTGGGAATCCCTCGGGCCGGAAAACTCAGAGAAGAGTTTAATATTTCCCACGCAGTTTTCTTTTGCCTAATTTTTCGCTAGAGAGATTCAAACTCTCCATTCAAAGTTTAAGTGAAAGTAAACTGTGGGAATCCTTTAACACTTCTTAGAGTTTACTTCAAGTTTTTTTTCAATTCAAACCCTCATTTGCGTGCAGTGCAACACTGACACGGCACCACAGCAACATGGTGCCCTGGCGCTGTGACACGACACAACACGACACCGATTCGGCGCCCTGGCCCTGCGACTCCGACGCAGCGCCGTCATGCTCAGACAGCGCCACGGCGGTATGGTGCTATGACACGGTTGAGATAGATAGATAGAACTTGAATGTAATCACCTTGCTTGCCAAGGTCTTATGGCAGGTCGAAATTCTCTGCAACTCCAAACAAACACACATACGGTCAAATTGACACAAATACTGTCAAACTGGACGCAAATAACGACCATCCGTTCCGTCACCATGGCAGGTCGATATTCCGGGTGAATCGTAAGTCAAAGTGAATCTCGACAGGGGAGAGTCTGTAAACACCCTAGCACACTCTCCTGTCACTCCTTTATTCCCTCGCGCAACCACGCAAGTTGGCACCTAGCTCACTCAAAGACAGGCTGCACGCTAATACGCCCAGCGCAGCTAGCCAGGTAAATCGCTATTTTGGTGCCCTTTCCCCTACTGCATCAGTGGCGTGCTTTCCCACGCTTCGACCAAGTCCGACCTTACCGTTCTACCCTTTCTGGCTTCGCGACCTCACTTGGTTCCTCTTTGGACTTCACCCCATCTTTAGATTGGTATCTCTGCTTACCTGCATAAATACCTCCTGTACCTGTCTCTTTCTACCAAGTTAATCTCAGTCACTCAGTATCTCCCTCCCTGGGCTTTAGAGCCCTTTGACTCTGTGCCCCTTCCTCGCGTTCCCCAGTGTCTCGCACTGGCCCGCGCCCTTAGAAATTTTAGAACGACGCGTACCCGATACAAGCGGACCTATATACCGAAGTACAAGTTCCGCGAAGGCCTGCACGCCCGGCAGTGCGGACACTCTTCTTAGTTTAGTTTGCTATCTCCCTCGCATTTCCGAGCACCCCGCACCTGCGCGTGCCCTTAGTTATCTTAGAGAGACGCGTCCCTGACAGAGGCAAAGCTATCTGCAAAGCTACAAGACACGCGGAGGCCTGCACCATTGGCGGTGTGGCTTCAAGCCTCCCCGAACCTGACGTCCTCAAGGCTGCACATAGAAGCGCTCACTGGCAGCTTAGGGTATCAACACCCTCGTACCTTGTCTTACTTTGTCCGCTGGCTCGCCACATCGCCATCTCTCACCCAAGTCACCCCGTTGTTGCAGATCCCTTTCGCCATGTCAATTATGGCCTCAACACATGACAGAAAGAGATACTACACCAGCCTTGAAACAGTGTCGACACGCCGAACTAACGAATAAAGTATTGGTAGCACGATCAGGTTCATCCGCAAACATAAACATAATATATATATGTAACCAGAGAACCATGTCCATGCTTTGACTTACACAACACAAACACCATCACCGAAACCAAACGCTGTGCAAGCAAGGTTACAGTTGACAAAGTCGACACCTAGTCTTGTAGCTATAGAAGAATTATTCTTGTTGTAGACTGGCCAAAGACCAGTTGAAGACCGGCTGTAGACCAGTTGTCGAAGAGACCAGTTAAGACCGGTCCACAGACCGCAACCCAACCGACATAGACCGGTCATACACGGCCCAGTCTGGTTTTTTAGTTGGGCCGAGAAATCATGGACCGGTTGTGGTCCCGGTCTTACCCAAATTAGGTAAAAAAAACTGGACCGGACCGGACTTTAAAACACTATCCGCACCGGCCCAGTCTTATGTAATCACCTTCCTAAAGGGGAAATCCGAAAGTCGGAGTTTGAATTCCATACTCCGACGATCATGTGATCGGTCACGTGATCTCCCATTGTTTATCAAGTCACCTGACGACTGAGAGTCATACTGTACCATTCCTTGGATTTATCTGATTGGACTGCAGAGCAGTCAAATCATCATGCCCAGTGGGAATCCTGATGTATTGACTTGAATGGAGCTGAATGAAAGTGACTGGGATTGAAATGGCCACATGGAAAATGAATTGTATTGATTCTGTTGTAATTATATTGTGTAGAGATTTGGATTATTCAATAATATTCAATGCGAATGAATAATCTTGAATATTCACTTGCGTCGCTCATTGCACTGCCCTTGTTGTTGTGAAAACTGGCCCACCTCAACCCCACCCCTAACATGTCATGTGATGTATTACGTGATGTTTCTCGCAAGTCAAGCACTGTCCAACACATCATTCCCATGGTCCAAGCTGCGCTGGCCGTTTCTGCGCCACTCATTTTTAAACTCCAATTTCTTCGGTTTTCAAGTTATTTTATTTCTAGAGTAAATAGAACCAAATAACACGTAAACGTGTTTGTGTATCGACATGCTGCGCCTGTTCACGCCCCCTTTCCACACGCTCCTTGCTCGCCCCCTCCCATCAGTGCGCCCCCCTACCAGCCCCTTCCTTTATGCCCCCCTTTCCACGTGCCCTGTTGGCCGCGTGGGGGGTGCACCTCCCCACGTCGCCGCACGTCGCACAGCCCCTCCCAGTGCCCCCCCTCAGCCTCCTCCCTTGGGCCTCCCCCTTTTCCCGCCCCCTTCCTCCGTCTGCCCCTGTTCACGTTGAACAGGATACACAAACGAGGACCGGGACGGCCCCCCTGCCCCCCTTGTGCCCCGCCTCTGTTTGCGTGGGAATGGGAACGGGCCTTTTGACCCCCCACCCCTGTTTTTGCGCAAAGGAGGCACGGGCGCAGGAACGGTGGGCCCCCATTTACCCCCTCCTCACGCTTGGGAGAACCCCCTCCCCTCTCCCTTTTGCGCGCCGCCCTGCGCCCGTTTACGCACAAAGGGGGCGCAGGAAAGGTAAGCACCCCTCGTTTGCCCCCTCTGCCCTCATTCACGTGCAAACAGGATGCGAACGGGGACCACGTGGGACCAGACCCCCCCCTTTGTGCCCTCGCCTCAGCTTGCGCGCGAATGGGGAGCCGGATGGGAAGGGCACCCTGCCCCCCCCCCTCGTTTGCGCATGGGCACACGATGCCCGCCGCCCCCCGACCCCTCCCTTCTCCGTTGGTGCCAACATGTCCGCGCGGAAGGGGGGGGGCGCACGAGGGCATGCTGTCCCCGTCGTTTGCAGCCCCCTTCCCCCATCCGCAGTGCCCTATTGGCATGGAAAGGGAGCGTGCGAGGGCATGTCGCCCCGGCCCTCCCCCTTCGGCCGCGGTGCCCAGTATGCGCAGAAAGGGGCACGCGTGGGCACACCGCCCCCAGCCCTTCCCTTTCCCATTCGCACGGAAGGGGGCGCACGAGGGCACACCGCCTCCCGGTACGCGCGGAAAAGGCTCATCCCCTGTGCCCGTTTTCGCGCAAAGGGGGCGCGGGAAAGGTAAGCCCACCCTTTTGCCCCCTTGTTCACATGCGCAAATGGAATGCTAACGCCAGACCGTGCAGGTCAGCCCCGCTGCACCTGTTTGCGCGAATGGGGGGACCGTGCAGGAACCCCCCCCCCTTCTCGCTGCTTGCCCCTGTTTTCGCACAAAGGGGGCACCGGCGCCCCCCGCACAGGCGAACGGACGGGGCGTGGAATGGAAGGGGAGTGTGCACGCATGAACGGTAAGTGGGGTGCGCACCCCTTCGTGCCCACCTTTGTGCAGAACGGAGGGCCGCGGTGGCGCACAAACTGAGTGGGGGGGCTCCATGCGACTGGGAGGAGGTGCACCACCCCGCCCAGATTTCTGCACAGGGGCGACACATGAACGAGGAGGGAGCACGCGGAATGGCACGCGCGCACCCCGTTTGCTAGGGGGGTTCGCCTTGGAAAAGAGGTCTATAGTTTATGTAATTTTTATTAGCTAATAAATATATTTATGTGTTTCTCATGATTACAGAGGTCAACTGAGCTTTGTAACATTATCTATTAGCTAATAGTGTTCTGAAATTCTTTGACTGGTGCGCAACACTTTGTTTACATGTTATTTGGTTCTATTTACTCTAGAAATAAAATAACTTGAAAACCGAAGAAATCGGAGTTTAAAAATGAGTGGCGCAGAAACGGTCAGCGCAGCTTGGACCATGGGAATGATGTGTTGGACAGTGCTTGACTTGCGAGAAATATCACGTAATACATCACATGACATGTTAGGGGTGGGGTTGAGGTAGGCCAGTTTTGTTGTGAAACATTGCGCGCGTGAAGCCGTACTCAATCTCTGTGAGCAGCAACACATCTGAAACAAGCGTCAAGTTGTTGTTCTCCTCTTGTCCCATGTATCTTTGGCTCCGACTCCCATCTTGACTCTATTGCATTCTCCTGGCTGTGTATCATGTTTCTGGCAACCTCCTGGCATTGTCCCTCTCCACATCTCAATCTACTCTGGATTGACCTGATGCCAATCTCGCGTGACCCATGAGCTTACAAATGTGGGTGCTCAAGGTACTGCAAGACACTTCGCCCAGTCTCGAAGACGACATATTATGGCCATGTGAAATATCAGAACGCCAGAAGCTTCCATGTCGTTCTCTGGTGGGCCAGTGGCTCTCATCAAGACCTGCAGCTTGCACTAGGGGGACTGAGTCACTCTCGTGTACTATGGCAAATGGGAAGCAAGCTCAATTAGACTCAGATCAGGGCGCTCTGAGGGAGCAGCCTCGTCGTGAACTCTGCCTGGGTTATCATCGTTGAGGTTGTCTTTGTCGGCGTTACTATCTTCAGGGTTACTATCGTCAGCGTTGTTGTAGTTGTTGGCGTTGGCATCATAGTTGCGTTGGTCGCTTCACCATCGTCGCCAACATCCTCGTCATCATCCTCATTGGGGTTGACATTGTTGTCATTGTCAGGGTTGACATTGTCGTCGGCGGGGCCATCGTCATCATTGTGGCCACCTCGCCATCGTTGTGGTCACCCCGTTGAGGATGTTGTCCCCATTGTCGTTGCATTGCCCTCATCGCTGTGGTGTCGTGGTAGCAGCTGCCTTCATCACTTCATCGTGTGCTCTTCTCGTTGTTGCCATCGTCGCCTCACCATGACCGTGACCACGGTCGTTGTCGTGGTCACCGTGTCACGATTCGCACGGGCTGGCTTCATCTTGCATTAGCGGGGTGCCTCAGTGGTGGTGGCGGTTGCGATCGGGGTCATACACGGCAGGTCGTGGAGGTGGTAGATTGGTCGGAGAGTATGTCATACGCGGCGTTGTGGAGGTAGTGTATCAATTGTCTATAATACTGTACAGTGTACCCTATTTAGATTGTACAGGACGAGACACTGACACATCTGTGTGCTGGGCACAACTCACATGGCTCAACAGCTGACCCACGTAGACTGTGCCTCAGCCTCACATTTGAGAATGCAGGTTTGTGCTGCAGTTGTGGGGTGCAGCACAGTAAACTGATCTGGATGCCGACATGTCTGCATGCTGAGCACAACTTGTGTGGCTCAGTTGCTGACCCATGCAAGCTGTGCCTCGGTCTCATCTCATGGGTTGCGTTGCAGTTGTGGAATGTGACACAGTAAACTGAACCAGACACCAACATGTCTGTGTGTGAGCACAACTCACACAGTTCAGTTGCTGACCCATGCAAGTTGTGCCTTGGCCTCGCGTTTGAGAGGTGGTGACTTGTATGCTTGTGGGTTGGTGTGCTGAGATAGAGTACAGGCATTTGGTCAGCGAGTACTTTGTAGAGTTGCACACATTGAACAATACTTAGCTTTTTTGCTGTTTGTGGGGCTTGCTGGACCGACAAAGATGCCTCTGCTACTTCCAGGGCACTCTGCCAAACACGAGCCATGTGACCCCAATCACACTGGCAACGGTAACACAACACTGAGGAGATGGTGTCACCAGAGTCCAGGTTTCCCAAGACAAATAATGAAACATATGAATAGTAAGCCCTATGTATTTACTCTAAAGTTGCGTGACAGCCCCGTCGTCTCCTCCTGGCCTATATCCCTGATAGATATCAGTATACATTCCCATACAGTTTGATGAACTTACCTCCATATGCTGCCTTGGTGTGGTACACATGATGGGTTGACATGTGGACGTGGGCTTGTGTATGGAAGTCGACAGTGACGTGACTGCCCCAGTTTGCACTGCTACTCTCCCCCAGCCCATAGGCCTGCAGACTATTGTGAGTAGACAATGTTAAAGGCGCATCAGAACTCACCTGATAACCGCAAACTTTACATTCCACTTCCAGAGCCTTTTCCTCCCAAAGTGTGCCTGAATGTGCCTTTCCATGAGGTTCTGTTGTTTCCTCTTGGTGCGGTAGAGGCCATTCCAAAATATTATGAGCACCATTAGCTGAATGGATGAAGAGAGAGAGTGAGAGGCAAGTGAGAGCTGTGAGATGAGTGAGGCGGCAACTAAGGGAAAGAGTCAATGTTTGTATTTGTTTGTGTTAGCCCGAGAATATCAATGACAATGCGAGAAAAATAATTACAAATTCAGAGACTCAAACTTGAACCGCTTGTCAAGTCCTCAGGTGATGCTAGCTGCTATAAGCTTGTTGATAAATTAGAGGATCTGAAGGTCTGCAATAGTGTGGGGTGCTCATGAGATTGTGTGAGATCATGGGGGAAGTGATATGAGAAGGGTGAGTTCTTGGTCAGATGAAGCGACGCACTTCATGTTCTCGACCATCTCTGTGTAGGACAGGTGAGAGGATGAAATTCTAGTAAAGCAAGACCATACCTGTCATGATCATGTGACCTGCCACATCGCAGCATCCCAGATAGGAAGGAGCTTCTTGGTAATCAGATCTGCCAGCACACTGACAGCAGATGCCAGTGGGGGTTTGTCCCGCTGGCAGACATGTATCGTTTGGTCTCGTTTTGTTCGTAGAAAATCGTAGTAAACTCATTAGTACCTGTACCAGTACAACTCGTATAAATATGAGGTAGACTAGCTTGTGTTCAGTAGCTAGTCTTTGAATTCATTCTCAACTCAAGTTCCACTCAGCTCTACTTTCCGTGCTCAGTGTCCAACCCTTTGCCCAAGCCCTTCTCAACGACTTCTCGAAGTTGTTTGCGAATTCCTTGGTTCTCCCAATTAGTGCCCATTGGGCTGACGACCAGTTGAGGTCGTAACACAAGACTAGCTCTTCTTACTGACCCCACGTGAACAACTGCGCGCTGACCACTGAATGACATCTCATGTCGCGTTTGCGGTTGTGGACACTTACGAGTCGGCTGTGACTCCTTCGTAAGCAGTAATAGGTCACGGACTTATCGTATCAGTCATCGAGTATCACATGCAGGATACCATGACTCCTTCCTAGGATCGGCGGTAGTAGGGTTCGAGCTACTTACGCGACTCGTCGTACTGTTTCATGAGGCGCTTTAAAGTGACCTCCCTACTTGTATAAATAACATCACGGAAAGACCAAGGATCCCCATCTCGGTCTTCTTCCTTTGTCACTATTCTCCCGTCCCTTGTTGTGACTTGTGCCCTCCTTCTCAGTCTCTTGATACGCCTGTCTCTTGTAGAGCGGGTTGTCCTCCATCATCTACGCCTAGTGGACTTAGCCCTAGAGCTCCTTGTGATCACGTGTCTATTGGAGGCCGTGTATCCACCTTTGACCTAGACGTCCTACGCTAAGTCGTGATTGCCCTTTCGATAGTCCAAGTTGGGCTTAACGCAGTGACAGCGTTACATTAAGACCGAGATCATCCACCGTGGCGTTCACTACTCAAGACCAGTGGAGGAACTTTCAACCGTATCACCTCGAACGACGAGGAGATCGTAACGTACCAACCCTCTTCTTAGGAGCAGCCCGTTGGAGGCATTACAGGGGAGACGAAGGATACTTTGTCGATTTCGCTTCAGGACCAACTCAATATTGCCCCGTCGAATTTAACTTTGAACACTCATGCTGGGTAGAGGTTACCTGGAACCCCATCGACAACCGCTGGGACGCGGTCCAACCAGCAGGACGAAACTACGACTGCGACATAGACTCGCGCAACTTGCCTATAGGAACTAACTGGGGACCCATCGACGGAGCCCCAGTCGAAGATCCAAGTACTTTTGAACCCCGCACTCCCGCTCCATCAGAAGGAAGCGAAAGCGAAAGCGAACACACTACCGAAAACCAAGAGAGCGAAGGAGACGAAACGAACCAACTGGTTCAACAAGCTGAGTCCCTTTGCATTGATGAACCCGAAATCATTCGCGTAAACCCACCCGAGATGGCCACAGAAACCATGATCCAAGATGAAGTTCGTCGCATAAGAGCCGAAGCTGAAGCCATCCTCCTCCCCATCCACCCAGAAACAGGACATCACATGACGGCAGATGACACCGCCCTATATCGAGCAGTAGGACCCGATCAACCAGACCCACCATCGGAAGGACCTCCCGATCGTAACGGAGGTGGACCCCCTGGAGGCGGATTCCCTGGTGGCGGATTCCCTGGAGGAGGATTCCCAGGAGGAGGATTTCCCGGAGGAGGCGGACCACCCAGAGGAGGAATCCCCGGCGCCGGACTACATGGGGGATTCGACAAACTGTCAGGCGAGCCCCCCTCTACCTTTGATGGAGACAGAACTAAATACGAATCCTTCCTCACGCAATGGCATATTTACTGGGGAACGAACTACGAAGCACCCATCATGACCAACGTCTACCGACGCTGCCTCCTCTTCCTCGGCTACATCAAAGGAGTCTACGTTAGCGAATGGACGCTAACCATACTCGAATGGTTAAACAATGAGGTCCGACGAGGTGTCCCCCGTCAATCCGACACCCTCTGGAACCACGTAACCATGGAGTTTGCGCGACGATTCGCCAACACTCTTGAAGCTGAACAAGCCCAAGCAGAGTTGCAGAAAGGGTTCAGGATGACAGGAGACAATATTGATGCGTTGAACGTGCTCGAAAGCGCGTGCGTGAGAATTCGTGGGCAGAGGGTGGTTATAAGAGGAAGGGGGGGGTAAAGGAAAAGAAGGGCCCAAGGTCTAGATCAAAGACGAAACACGAGTACAAGCGAGACAGATCAAGGTGGAAGCGTGCAGGGGACAAAGTCGCGAATATGGATGAAAAGGAGGAGACAAGGTTGACAAGAGTCGGGTTGAGCGCGAAGGTGCGAAGGTCAGAAGCGGGTGAGAGGGAAGCGGGAGCCGGGAAAGGCGGGAACGGAGGGTTTCGGGAAGCGCGAGACCGTGACGCGAAGTTGAAATGGGTGAAGAAAGATGGGGAAGTGTAGAACAGCAGGTTCGGAAAGTGCAAGACGATCGCGCGAAACTGAACGAGTCTGAGGGAGAATTGGAGGCAACAAGTCGAACGAGAGGGAGAAGTCTTCCGCGAAGGTCAAACCGACGATCGTGAAGAAAGAACCTAAAGTCGAGAAGAAACGGTTAGTAGAATAAAGTCGCGAATAAGAGGAGAGAGTCGATTTTGAGGCAGAGGAGGAGAGAGCGTGCAAGGGAACAACAAGTCGGGTGCCCTTATACTTAGGCCTGACCTCAAAAGTTGTCGAATCACACAAGAAGAAGAGCAAACGAAGGTAGAACGGGGGGAATCAACTGATACATTGACACGCGCAATCCGAAGCCTTTATACATCCGGTCAGTACCTAAGGCAAAACGAAACGAAACGCGACTAAGTCGAAAGTTGTGAGGGGCGAATTGTAAAGTGGGAGAAAGTGAATGAGTGGTCGTAAGTAGGAGGGAGTCCGATAGGTGAAAACACGAGGCGAACGCGAGGCGAGAAACACGAGTCACGAGTAAAGTAGGGTGTTCGGTGGGCAAGAGCGCATGGCCGAACGATAGCGCCGGAGATGACGACGACGCGCACTACGAGTACAAAGAAAGGGTCAGAAAATGGTAAGAAACATTCAGAGAGATAATGGGCGTGCCTGTGCCCAAGACAAAGAGCGCGAACTAGAAAGATCCAACAGGAAAACGAGGCTCGAGGCACGATGACATGAAGTCGATCGGCCAAGGGTGAAGGCGTTGTTGATACGATAGAGGCTGAGGGAAAGATGGAGGAAGGGTGGAAGACAGAGGCATGGTGGACTTGAGGCCGTCGGCGTTGCAGTTCGAGACGAGGTTAACCCGACATGGGTAAGCTGTGGGTGATCGAAGGGCGTCCGACGAGGGCGGGAGAGACGGGAACACGACGAGGCAAGGAACGACAACGAGATGGTGGAGAGAGAGAGAGATGGAGCGAGGTGAGACGAAGAGAATAAGGACGAGTAGGTGAGTTGGTGGCGATGGCCGAGATAAGGCGTGAGGGGTGACGACTCAGTGGGAACTGAAATGGGTGGAAATGGCCGGTTTCGGGCTCAGAGGCCAAGCTACCGTTACAGCGTATGTCATCAAATTCGAATGTCTCGCACGGAAAGCTCATTACCGTCTCGACGACCAACAAACAATTGACCGCTTTACGGCGGGACTGCCCCAAGCACTATTCACCAAGGTCTACAAACTAGACAAACCAAGGAACTTCAACGACTGGAAGGCTTGCATACTCCGGAGACAAAAGCAATACATCCACATGAGGGCGCGCCTTAACGTCCTCAAAACGGGAAGACCCCTTCCTCCGGCCCCAATGTTCCAGACCTCATGGAGACCACCGATTAATAGATGGGCTCCCCCTCGCAACCCACCACCGCGGTACGACCCAAATGCGATGGACACATCAGCCGACCGAACCCGAGCCCAAGTTGCAGAAGTAGGCGACCCAAACAGAGGTCCGCGCCCGCCATTCCAACCTAGGACGGGAACCAGTCAGGGCGGTAGGCTACCACGAGACATGAGGACAGTAACCTGTTATAACTGCGGACAGTTGGGTCACTTCTCACGGAACTGCCAACAGCCCCAGCAACCGAGGCGTAGTCAGCCCTCCTCCAGTAGAGCTGCGGAGACAGACTACTATGCCCAAGAACCGGAAATCAAGGCACGAACGGTGACCACAGTTCACCCCCAACAGCGTGCCGATAATTGGCTCAGCGGCATCAAGCAAGAAAGCGATGAAGTAAAAGACCTAGTCCTTCAGGAGATATGGGGGAAAGAGGGTTTTCAGGATGCCTGAACCCATCGGCCTGGGTGAGGGCAGTTAATTGTAACTCTGTAATCATGACTCGCTACCGTTCGCTTCGAATTCCAGTCTCGATTCGCACCAGTTACTCCATGGCCGACATAAAGGGTCTAGTTGACTTGGGAGCTACCGACAACTTCATACGACCAGCCTTCGCAAAAAGAATGGGACTCGGACTAGTCGAGCTAGACCGACCCAGGAAAATTTGGAACATTGACAATACGGAAAATAAAGCTGGGTCTATCATGCATTGTGTGGACCTAGACGTACAAACTAAAGGGATTCGTAAAACCCTACGCTTTCTAGTCACAGACATCGGGAATGAAGATCTCGTACTCGGATACCCGTGGCTCTCAACCTACGAACCCACCATCAGCTGGACGCATGCAGTTATCCATGAAGATATGATGCCCATCATCATCAGATCCATTAATCCGTCTCAGCATCAGACCGTCATCGGACATATGACCGTTGAAGAGAAAGAGGACACGCTCAAAGACCTAGAGGAAGAATGTCACGTCCGTACGTCTGCGACTGAACTAGCCATCGTGGCCCATCAGCAAACCACCGCTGCTGTACTACCCCCGGAATATCAAGAATTCGCCAAGATATTTGATGAAGAGGCGTCCTACCGATTCCCGCCCGCAAGGCCTTGGGATCACGCTATCGAATTCAAGCCCGGCACACCAGCGTCTATTGATTGCAAAGTGTATCCGATGACGCAGGAAGAAGACGGCAAACTCAAAGAATTCCTGGACGAACAATTAAAGAAGGGATATATACGCCCATCAAAATCTCCGTACGCCTCATCCTTCTTCTTCATTAAAAAGAAGGACGGAAAACTACGCCCCGTCCAGGATTATCGACGTATCAACGCGGTCACCATCCGAAACCAATACCCTCTCCCACTGATATCCGACCTCATCACAGATCTAAGCGGAGCCCACACATACACGAAACTCGACGTTCAATGGGGGTATAACAACATACGCATAAAGCCAGGAGACGAACCCAAGGCAGCATTCAAAACACGATACGGACTCTACGAACCTCTAGTCATGTACTTTGGACTCACAAACTCCCCTGCGACGTTCCAAGCGATGATGAACGCAATCCTACGAGACACCATTGCGAAGCACGAACTGCGAGGCACCATCATTCGCGTCTACATGGACGACATTGGCATCGCCACCAGGGACCCTGCTGACTTGCAAGCCCACATTGACGCAGTCCGCGACATTCTGGCGGTTTGTCTGGCACACGACCTTTATTTCAAGCTCAAAAAATGCCTCTTCCACCAACCACGGATGGATTACCTGGGGGTAATTCTTGAAAAGGGGGTGACACGCATGGACCCAGTAAAATTGCGGGAATTAGCAATTTGCCCCACCCCACTTTGGTTCGTGATGTCTGTTCATTCCTCGGCTTCTGCAATTTTTACCGTCTTTTCATCTGTGGTTTTGCCGCCCATGCGAGGCCGCTCAACAAACTGACACGGAAGGACACCGAATGGTCTTGGAATATGGACGAAGAACGAGTGTTCCAGAAGCTCAAAACACTTGTAACAGAGGAACCAGTCCTCGCACATCCCAACCTGGGCGACCAGTTTGAATTAGAGGTAGATGCCTCGGGATTCGCAGTAGGAGCAGTACTACTGCAGAAGAAGGCAGATGGCAAGCGACACCCGATCAGCTACTACTCGGCCACACTGAACGAGGCCGAACGGAACTACGACATCTATGACTTAGAGCTACTGGCGATCGTCAAGGCCCTACGTCACTGGCGCCCTCTCCTGGCAGGATCCCCGCACAAAATCAAGATCTTCTCCGATCACATGAACCTGCAATACTGGAAAACCCCGCAGAAAATAAGTCGACGCATTGCACGGGAAGTACTCGAACTCATGGAATACGATTTCGAAATTCACCATATCCCAGGAAAGAACAATGGAAGGGCCGATGTGTTATCGCGTCGCCCAGACTATAACCAAGGGGGAAACGACAACAAAGACGTAACCGTCCTTCCTGAACACGTCTTCGCCAGAGCTACGACGATCACACCCACCAAAGAACCTGTGCAAACCAAATTGACACTTCGATACTGGGTCAACCCCCATCAACTGAAACGAATCCAGGGTGTCTGGTACAAGCAGGGATGCCGAGTAATCACTGGAGATCAGACAGAGAAGAGAACGATCATTACAAGTAACCACGACACCCCTGTCCACGGACACCCGGGCATTGCCAGAACCACGCAACTGGTGGAACGAAGGTACTGGTGGCTGGACATGAAGAGTGATATCAAGGAGTACGTCCGAGGATGTGCGGAATGCCAACGGCACAAAGTTAACAATTGTCCAACGCGGGCACCGCTGGTTCCCATCACGCCGAAAACCGACGCCCTACCATTCGAAACCATAGCGCTCAATTTCATCACCAAACTTCCCACATCAGACGGACACGACTCCATACTAACAGTCACGGATCACGACTGCACGAAAGCGTCGATTTTCATCCCATGTAACGAGGAAATCACGGCTGAAGGGACCGCGGCACTGTACGTCATTCACGTGTTTGTGAGATTTGGGTTACCGTCAAAGATTATCAGTGATCGGGATCCCCGATTCGCATCAAAGTTCACACGAGAACTATGCCGCATTCTGGGAATACAACAGAACATCTCCACCGCCTATCACCCGCGAACAGACGGACAATCCGAACGAACGAATCAATGGCTAGAGCAGTATCTTCGTTTCTGGACCAACGAACGTCAGGACAATTGGGCGTCCTTCCTCCCTATAGCGGAATTCGCGCACAACAATTGGCCTCACGAATCCACGAGGAAGTCCCCATTCCACTTACTCATGGGCTATAACCCTCGCGCTGATTGGATCGATAACCCATCCCCTATCCCACAGGTGACCAAGCGGCTGGAGCAATTCCGAGAAGCACGGATCGAGGCCCAACACCTGATCAAAAAGGCCCAGGCCTCGTGGGTAAAACAGCAAAGATACACCCAAATTCCGACTCGGAGATTACGTGTGGCTGGAAGGATGTCATCTGTGTACCAATCAACCCACGGCGAAATTAGCAGCCCGAAGGCACGGACCCTTCCAAATCACACAGGTGATGTCCCCTGTCAACTATCGATTGGAACTTCCCACGCAGTGGAGCATCCACCCAGTGTTTCACATCGATCTTCTCACACCTTATCGTGAGACGCTCATGCATGGAGAAAATTTCCAACGCCCGCCACCGGATTTGGTAGAAGGAGAAGAGGAATACGAAGTCGAGAAGATTCTAGACTCCCGGATCTTTGGCAGAAGGCGTCGACGACAGTATTTGGTAAAATGGAAGGGATACCCCGACTCGGAGAACCAGTGGGTTGACAAGGATGATGTGTTTGCAGATGATGCTCTAGCGGAGTACCAAGCCACTCAACTCCGCTCTGAGTCCAACATAAAAGCAACCCAAGTGACCCCATACTCCTCATTCACTCGCCTCTTCCCTCACACTGGACTCCTCTCTCATCCCACAATGTCTTCTCCCGCTGCCACCAATGCCATCCTTCGCGTTGCCAACAACACGGGCCCCATCACCCATCAAGAGCTCGCAGCGGCCCTTCAGTCGATCCTCCCCGCCACCTACGCCGACGGCTCCTCAAACCCAGCCACCTACTGGCTCATGTCCGAAGATGGGCAATGGCTCAACACCGTCCCCCTCATGGAAGCCGAAGTGCGTCGGCTTCGTTCAGCTCTCCCAGACAGTGAGAATGCCTCACCTCGACCTCTCCCGGTACGAATCAAGTATCGGACCAAAGAAGGCGCCGTCACCGGCGATGCGGAGGTGGGAGGAGTGGAAGTACACCGCCCAGACCTGGAGGGAGGAGCTGCTGCTGAAGGCTCAGATAAGGAGAACGAGAACCCTGGAGAGGCACGAGCTGTTCCGCGCGATGCTGAAGAAGCCATGTACGAACAACCGGAGCTCACGCTGCGAGAGTGGTACCCAGCTGAGCACACTTTCACCATGACCACCGCCGACGCTGACAATCCCCGCGAAACCCCGTACACGTGTGACTCCGCGGGTCGCCCTCTTTATCGAGGCGACGTACGCGTCGAGGACCCCCCACTACACCCGACTATCCGTCTCCAACGCCGCCTCGGCAGCAGCCGCGTCGCCCCTCAGGGGTACAAGCATAACCGCAGGGACGACTTCGTCCACTACCTCATCACGGATGCCGTGGGGATCACCCGCCAAGCCGCCTACATCCAGGTGGTGATGTCGGCGGACCCCCGGGTCATAGCCTTGGTCGACGACAGCGACAAGGTGTACTCCAAGCCGCTGTACGCGGAGCCGATGGTCCGCGAGCGCGGCAAGCCCCACTACGTGCCCAAAGACATGTTCGCGCTTGCCATGGGCCACTCCGACCGACACCGTGTCGACCGCGCTGTCAACGAGTTGCACGACATGTCTGTAAAAGCTGAGTTGCATCGTTACTGGTCCTACGTGCAGGGGGCTGAGCGTCTCGAACAGCGCCTCCATCACCTGGCGCAGGCGCTCGGCGAGACGAAAGGCGAGGTCGCCCGCAGCAAGTTCCGACTCGAGATGGCGGATGTGATGGATCGCATTGACGAGAAGCAGAGTGGGTGGATGGGAGGTATCGGACCGACTCGGCGCCGTGGGCGTCGCAGCTGAAAAGGGGGTGATGTCGTGTTTGCAGTTGTGGACACTTACGAGTCGGCTGTGACTCCTTCGTAAGCAGTAATAGGTCACGGACTTATCGTATCAGTCATCGAGTATCACATGCAGGATACCATGACTCCTTCCTAGGATCGGCGTAGTAGGGTTCGAGCTACTTACGCGACTCGTCATACTGTTTCATGAGGCGCTTTAAAGTGACCTCCCTACTTGTATAAATAACATCACGGAAAGACCGAGGATCCCCATCTTGGTCTTCTTCCTTTGTCACTATTCTCCCGTCCCTTGTTGTGACTTGTGCCCTCCTTCTCAGTCTCTTGATACGCCTGTCTCTTGTAGAGCGGGTCATCCTCCATCATCTACGCCTAGTGGACTTAGCCCTAGAGCTCCTTGTGATCACGTGTCTATTGGAGGCCGTGTATCCACCTTTGACCTAGACGTCCTACGCTAAGTCGTGATCGCCCTTTCGATAGTCCAAGTCGGGCTTAACGCAGTGACAGCGTTACATCTCAAGTGAAAGCACAGAACAGCAACTCAGTTTGCATGTAGCTATACACAGTGGCTAGCCTACAACTAACCTTCCCGAATGACCCCGACAAGTGGATAGAAGTCCTTTGCCATTGGAACGACCATCTTCCACCACACGTCCTCGGAACCGCTTATTGGTTCATAGCAACCCGTGACAGAAGATGTCTTGACGCGTGACCTGGATATCGTGCACACATTCAAGAGAACCCATACTACGTTGAGTTCATCAACGATTCGTGGTACATTCTTGAAAAGCGAGGTGACAACTTTGTTACTCACGCAGCAAATTGTATCGACTGATACAATGAGGGAGGCCTTGGTTGGTGGCAAGCAGACAACGACGCCAATCCAGAACAACAAATCACTGTTGTAACAATAAAAGCAGTGAACACCGCACCACAGACAGAAGTAGAACAGCTTACCACCACTTTCGAGCAACTCGCTCCGTTAGACACCCATACCGGACTCACAAACTCTGACGATGAAGCACACACCGTCGAACCCGTTAGCGCAACCTTGCCTGCGTTCCCAACCTACACATACATTGCCGCTCTCCCAGTACCCATACCTCCCATAGCACTGATGGCAGCACCACCACCATTGACAGGAAGTCTGAAAGACATTACCCCGACCGTCTTCACAGGCGATAGGGGGAAAAGTAAACAATACCTGCGAGAATTTCATCAATATAAACGAAACAACCGCACACACAAAATCATGACAACACCCTATGTGTGTGTAGGGCTGGCTCTATTGCATATCCATGGACCAACGGTCGATGACTGGGTGGACATTTGTGAAGAAGCGCTCAACAAAGCGCTCATTCAAGTGGTAAACCCACTCATAGAAGCAAGCAAACAGCTATGGACTGAGTTTGAAACAGCGTTCAAAGACGCGTGGACGGACACTATGAGTGAACAAATTGCCTATCACCAACTAATGTCACTCACCATGGATGGTGACAAAATTGATGAGTATATCGCCACATTTGATCGTCTTGCAGCACATGCCAGATGGGACGCCACGGCACGAGGCACCATCGAGTTCTTCTGCCAAGGCTGAAGAAAGGGCTCCTCGTAGCCTGCCTACATCAATCCATTATGCCAAAAACAATGGATGAATGGCGCACCGCTGCATGTGAAGAAGCACAGCAATATTGCACGATCGTTAGCTGCATCGGCAATCTCAGCACAAAGGGGTCCAAGCTGGGCCCTACGCAGAGTACAAAAGTGACAATGCACCATACACGCAATAGCAACGTCATTCCGATGGACATAGACGCAATCAAAATGATGCCACCAAAACTTTGCTATCCAGAGCGACTCTCCCCCGAGGAGAAAGAAAAGTGCCAGAAAGAGGGGCGCTGCTTCCATTGTCAGAAGCAGGGTCATTTATCCCATTTCTGCCTGCAGAAACACGGCAACGCACCCATATGCACCAACGAGGCGACTACAACCATCACACCCCAGATGCCAAAGAAGAGAACGGTGATGACGCAGGAACCGGCAGAGATAAACGAGGCGGCATTGCAAGCACAGATCCTGTCGTTGAGTAAAACTGCACGACAGAATATGATCGCCACCCTCCTGCTCGAGGGAGACGTCGAAGAACTTACCAATGATGTCAGTGTCAGCATCAACACCATCACCAGTACATTGCCATCAGCCCTCACAATTCGAGTCCCTGTCACTGGACCCAACCACGAGGAACACGTCACCACCTTGCTCGATTCTGGGGCTGGTGGAAACTTCATCAACTACTGCGTTGTGGGACGTCTGAAGCTTGACATGGAAGAAGTGCCGATGAGGGCAGTCTGGAACATGGATGTTACTACCAACCAGAGAGGAGGGTTGACAAAGAAATGTACCCTAGTATATGCACAAGCAGATCAGAATTCCACCATTTCCCTCTACATCACGGACCTGGGTAGCCCTAGAGCGATTTTCGGCTACCTGTGGTTCCAAACTCACTGACCACAGATCGGTTGGGGAAAAGGGACACTACAAGAAGAACCAATATGGTTGGGATGACCAAAACTCGAGATTGCAAACATCACGCAGCAATGGGCTGAACAAGCGGGAGTGGGCACAAGCAACGTCCAGCTCCCTGAGGCTTACCAAGCCCACGCCATTGTATTTTCAGAAGAAGCCGCAAAGTGATTTCCCCCGGTCAGGCCAGATGATCACGCAATTACACTCAAGCCAGGTGCACCAGCTATGCTTCCGTGTAAAATCTACCCATTGAATCCCACTGAATTGACCAGCCTGGATGAGTTCCTCCAAGAACATCTGGCCAAGGGCTATATCCGCAAGTCCAAGTCACCATATGCATCCTCCTTCTTCTTCCTGAAAAAGAAAGACGGGAAACTCTGACCCATCCAAGATTACAAAGCACTAAACACCCTCACAGTACGAGATGAATATCCAATACCACTGAGCTCCAACATCTCGGACTTGCTTGGCAACAAAGCGCTATTCACCAAGTTTGACATCCGCTGGGGCTATAAATAGTCCTAGATTGTGATAAGCACATATCTAACCTAAAGCAGTCCATTATCTGCGTGTCCATTTGAGCCACTAAGTGCACTCAGGTCACTTATCAACAACCTTGTGATACTCCACACCCCCCAAACCCTGCGCAAAGCTGCCTGATATTGATGGGTCTGAGGCTGAGCTAGATACTGGTGACTAGGACAATGTATTCAAGTAGTACACATGAATTATAGGCTTGCCAATGTACTGGCTTTGTGCAAGGATGTTGAGAGCTGCTTGAATGGCACAGATCACGTGCTGACCTGCAGTGCCAACCTGCATGGGTTTCCATACCCATGTGACCTGCCAGTACCCATACCTGCAACTGCTGGAACCCATACCCATGAGCCTGGGTACAGGTTTTTGGTGGGTGTGGGTGTGGGTAGAGGTCTAGTCACCCATGGGTTACCCATGCTATGCACTATGGGTGACACACCTGGCTGCTCCCTTGTGTAGATACACAATCCTTATATGAAGTCAGCACCTCAAAAAACTTGCAGAACATGTTGCACTGGTAGTCCTCCTCAAAATTGTGATGTGTGTCCCATACATTTCCTTTACTGAATAACTTGTGCCCTAGGTCACTGGGCATTAAATGATAAGTAAGTTTATTATGAGAAGAGAGAATCCCACAAGGATGCATGATAATCTGTGGGTCTGTCAAGAGTGTATCACCCCCTTTGTTGGAGTGTTGTCAGTGACATATAAATAACAAATCAGAAATAGTACCTCACCCTGAAAATCCAAAGTAAACACTTGACAGTTTGTTCTCCAGTACTGCACATGCTGGCAGAAGGCTAGAAAATCAGCACAGTGACAATTCTCAAAATCCCAAAAGTGAGTGGACATGAAAAACCATTATTGATGTACTTCCTCCAAGGACCATTGTCTTCAGAATGAATTAGCTCCTCCATGAGATATGCCTCCTTTTGTGCAGGTGCTGCACCAGGTGTATTGGTAATTGCAAGACCTGACTTGACAAAGCAAAACTGAGGAATTGTCACCAGACAGGTGACATGACTTTGGTGATACAATACAACAAAGTTATAAATGTCTTCAAGTAGTGAACTTGCCCATTGGATGGAGAGTGCATCAGCAGCCAGGTCCTTGATTTGCTCGTCTGGAGAGAGGGAGAGTATTGGGGCCACAGACAATGACAAATCTGAGGTGTGGCTATAGTTAGACAAGTATGGTTGCTTGAGAGCAATGCTGTTATTTGTAAATGGAGACAGTCCTGTAATGTCTAGCTGCCCCTCTCTCATAGACTTAAAGGCTCTGTATTAGAGCTTTTGAGTCATATTGAAGAAGATAAACCCATTAGGGGTTGGACCTTTTGCATCCACTCCCCAAACCTGGAGTCAGTGACATGTTGTGCTGAGATAAGCAATCTTAATAGTTTGGTGGAACACAACCAAAATAGTATTGGAAACAATACTGTATTGACTAAAATAATAGGCATCAGTTAAAACAATGGTAGAAATTCAATAAGAACACATACAAAGGCCATTGATGGCAGCAGGTTGTGGCTCAGGTTGAGTGATAAGGGCTTGTTTGATGAGAAACACCATCAGACTCAGTTTGAAGGTTTTTTTTTGTGATACTTATGCTGCCTATGCCTAGAATGTGCTGAGTGCCAGTGAGTCCTCTCTTAACTTGTGCAGAAAATAGAACCTTATGGGGTTGTTGAGATGTGTGGGGTTGAAAAGGAGGTGAGATATTGGAAAGAAGCTGAGAAGCAAGGGATGGTGGAGTGGAAGTAGAAGCCTCATAAGTTAGCTGGTCCTCACTGGCCTCAGCCTTAGCCTCTGAGAAAAAGGCCAGCTCAAGGGCAGCTTGTAATTCATAAGACTCATCAAGTAAGAGGATGCTCAATGGCTCTGAGAAGTCATTTGAGGGTGAAGAGAGTGGAGGATGGTCCATGGATAATAGGTGGTACTGTGTAGGCAGGTGTGAATGAACCAGTTCCATTTGAAGGGTTTGTGCAGGTGAGTGTTACCTTACACAGGTTGCCCATTTCACAGATGTCTCTGGTCTCACCTCCTATCTACAGTATACCATCTTCACTTTAAGGGATGGTCATAGACATAGAAATGTCTATCTTGTTTTAGGCCAAATTTGATGAATTATTTATGCAACAAAGATAGAGAACTTAACTAGCCACTCTGCCTTCTTTATTTCAAGTCTCCTTCTGCCTGAGATAGCAAAGCACCTTCTCTATTACCTTGTTCATCATGCATCCTTGATTAGGATTGTAAGGTTATGACCTCTAGTAGGAGGGGCAATAGAAGAAAGAAGGTCTGTTTGACTATCTGATTGTCCAACACAGCCCCTCTAAGACTAGAGTCCACCTGAAAGTAGCATCTATGACCACTTGATGAGGTGAAAACAGTTTGAGCTTCCACTTTGAGGAGCAAGTGATGCTCTTTACTGATTATTGCCATTTGAGACTTGAGACTTGTGTTTTGTTAACCAGTGATGCCTCATAGAAGATTCTTTCAAGCAAATATAGTTGCATTCTATACATTGAGAGGCATCCTTTGCCACTTTGATCCCTTTAATAGGAGCCTGTGAGGGTGATGAAGTGGGAACATTGGTGTCTGAGCAGACAAAAAAGGTGCTGAGGATGGTGTCCAAATCTTTATTCCTATTTTGATCTTATGTTGATCTTTTTGATGACCAATAATGTAGCATATATACTTGCTGGCAACTTAAGCAGATCAGGATTTTAAGGCCAGAATGGTAGATTGGACCACAACTGCTAAGAAGTGGGTTGCTTTGAAGAACTGAAAAATTAAATAATTGTTAGCTCTTTTGTGATATCAATGAGATGGTCATTAGTACATACATGAGACAAGCTCGTTGGACTGATCATATAACAGAATAAAGGATAGGTGAAAGGAAGCCATAGATTTATTCTCTAAGCATGAAGGAAGAGCTTGAAGATGATATCAGAAAATTCTTCTTATCATGGTTTTGACATGGTTTTGACAGTAGTTCTTGATATATATTACTTGGTACAATTGCACTAGTAAAACCCTAAACCTTATGACTTAACCTTTTTAGCAGAAAGGTCTGACATTCAAGCAAAGACACTGTAGTAAGAATTCCTCTAATGTTCAGATGCTTATCAATTAAAACAATGTTCAAAGTGGTGTTTCACTGAGACTTTGAGATTGCCTTGAAGTGTGTTTTCATTCATACAGTTGTAGATCTCATCAAGATATGATTTATTTATTTTGACCTCAGTTATTTATTCATTTTAAGTTTTGTCATAAAATTACATATTTATTTAGATTTTATCCTTATTTTTAAATTCTTAAAATAATTCTTAAAGCAACACACAAAATGAGTATTTTATATATTTAAATCACTAAATAAATTGTGTATATTCGGTATTTACTTTTCAACAAGTATCAATTATTCAATTCTTGTTAGTTTGAAATTATACTATTTTAACTTGTTACAAATAAGTTAGAAAAATATCTACACAACAATTTTTTTATTATATTTATTCTTTTAAATAATTTTACTCCCTTTAATTTTGCATATAGATATAAATACTCAAGATACACAACTTTAGGAAAGGATATAAGATAAACTGAAAGCCAAGTGAAAGAAAGGTATATTGATCTCTTATGAAAAATGTTGGCTCAAGCTGCCACAACAGACCATTGTGAAGGTTGGGCAATTTAATGGCACCCAAATTCTCACCATTGGACTGGTACAAGTCCAGCACCTTTCCAATGTGACTACCATCGGATCCTGATCAACCCCTGAATAAATCCTTCTCAGCTGTCAGAACACTTACATCCTTGTGCTGTGAGTATATAATTGGGATGAACATGTGTGGATATTGATGAACAGCATACATAGAGGTGATACTCACAGTGACAAAGAAGACTGTGGTGAGATATCAAGGTAGCCTAGGCTGGAAGCAGCAACAGAGTGAATCAAGCAAGTGAAGCAGATGGTAGTCTAGCACACAACAGATGAGAACTGGTGTTATTACAGAGGAGGAGACATACCTGGCACACAACAGATGAGAACTGGTGTGGTGCCAGAGCGTACAGGGTAGACTACTTATACTGCTACAGAGAGTGACACTGGTAACAACAAGTCACAGTAAAATACAAGGTGCATTGTTCTACATGCGGACAAAGGAGTGGACTGTTCTGAAGAACAAGGTGTAGAGAACAAGAAGAGTCCAGACTATGATATCATAGTGACATCACAATAAAGATAAGAACAAAGGAAAGTACAAAGACGTAGTACAAGGGGAATCCAGAGGAGTCCATGATGTCATGTACATAAGTGATGTCATAGATAACAGAATACAAGAAGTCCGAGATTGTACAGATCAAAATATCTAATCTACAAGTCCTGTATATCTAATCTAAAGCAGTCTGTTATCTGCATGTCCATTGAGCCGCTAAGTGCGCTCAGGCCACTTATCAACAGATATTTATATCAATACTGAGTGCCTGATATGAGTGAGACCAAGGTGGGGGGAGAACCAAGAAAAGGGACATGAGGGAGCTAATAATCTACAGCACTGCATGCCCCTTGCTCCTCCTTCTAGCGACACACTCTAGTCCTGGCCAACATGCCACCACTCCTATTGGAAACAATCACCTTCTGGACTCAATGAGGAAGCTATCAAAGGGGGTTGCGGAAATGTAGTGAGAAATAGGATGTACACTTTTCTCATAAAGTTGATAGGGATAGGGGGGAGGGTATTTACATAAGCTAGTGTCCATTTAAATATGGTAATATGTTCTCATACATCAGACCAGACTCTCTGCCAACTCTGTGCATGCCTTTTGTTTGCATTCCCGAGAGTGCTGCACCTGTGTGCACCCTTGACAATTCAGTTTCAGAGCACTCAAGACAGATAAGATTAAGTTTGTTAAGTGTAGTAAAGTGCAAAAGTGTGCACAATCCTTGCATCGCCTGTTAACATAGAGCCAGAGCAACTCATCTCTTGCATTCCTGAATATACCACACTTGCACACAGCCTTAGCAATTGAAAAAATATGTGTCCCCAAACAAGGCAGATATCTGTATGAAGTTGTGTACTGTATGGAGGCCTGTGTGAGCAGTTGAGGCAAATCCATGCGACCACTGTGCTGTGTGATGACTGGCTCCCAGCCAGATACCACAAGTGCTCCTTCTGGGCAACTTCCAGCCATGTACACTAGAAAAATGTATTTATTGTGTTGGATACATTATCTACAGGTTGCTACTAGCATAGAGTGCCTCACTGCTGCCCACCTAGCACCCTCGTCGTCGTTATTGCTGCACCATCCCATCATCATCATCACCGCCATTGTTGCTATGTGTTGGGGAAGTTTGATCTCAGACCAACCCAAACCAGGTTTGAACCAAACCCAAACCATTTTAAACAGTTTGGGTTAGTCTTTGACTTTTTGCATGGTTCTCACGGTCCAGTCCGCTTTTTCCACAACTCAGATTCAAACTCCGCTTTTTTGAACTTTCTTTTCTCTTTTTGTCCTCTTTCATATTTACAGTCAATACTATAATAACTTATGTAAAATATATCATAGCAAACAAAGGTAAATAGTGCATAACTAATGTGTAGTTTAATTGACCTGTGATCCAATCCATGATAGTTAGTGTGTGTCAAAAAAAAACACAACACTTCAGTAGCCGTGTGACTGGCTCCTTGTAGCTAAAGGAGCCATGTGTAGGGACTGGATCATGAGTGATCAATTCATGATCTGCCAATTACACAATCATGCAGTAGGCACTTATCCGAAGAGCAGGTCATGTCTGCAGCAATGTAACCCAGGCTTGTATTGAAAGCCCACACGAAGTGCTTAGTCAGATGAAGAGTTGGGCGCCCAACTCTTCTGTGTTGTGTGAGATCTTCATGTGAGCTACCCTCACAATCCTTAGATCTATATTGAGCATAGTTGCAAGTGAATAAAAAAATTTAAATAAAGAAGGGTGTTTCTAACTAACACAGTGTTGTCTGTGAGTGGCTGTACTAAGATGGTTTAATTGGAAATTAAGGGGTTATTTTACTCAGTTCTATTAGTCAATATTTGCCAAATTTGTTGCTGGAATAAGTGGTAAAAAAGGTGTTTTGGCAGAGTCTGAATTTCCAGCCAGTCCGAACCATGAGAACTGTGCGAAAAGTACGCAACTGTTTGGGTTTGGAGAATCCTGGCTCAAGCCAAATGGTTGGTTTCCAGTTTGGGGGTCCCAAACCCAGTTCAAACCGAACTGAACTGATTAAGAAAAAATATTAAAAAACATTTTACATGTGCTCAATAAGTAGTTTGGTTTGGTTCAAACTGAGTTGAACCAAACCAAACTGAGTTTAAACCAAATTTGAACCAAAATCAATGGTTTTTGGTCTCGAACAATTTGAAACAAAGTCTTAACTGATGAATTTGAACAAAATCAATTGTTTTTTGCTCAAACCAAGGTCTTAAGTGGTTCTGTAAGTGGTTTGAATTGAGTTTGAACCAAACTGAACCAGACCAAACCAATTAAGGACCAATTTAAAACACTTAGGGCCTGTTCGGTGCAGGGAATGCAGCGTCATGACGCAACGTGAGAATGCATTCCCCCGACCGGGGGAATGAGGTCCCGTGGGGTGATGTTCCGTATCTCCGAACGCCCCTCTGCCCCAAAAGTAAATACATTTTTTTGTCCCATGTATCCACCACGTGTGGTGACAAAGTGTCACATCGAGTGACTGTATCTGAGATATTAGTAAAACAATATTGAGATCGGTAGCAACTGAACGCGACTTGCACGCATTCCCATTAAGGCAGTCTAGGTGTACTACAGACTCCAGTCCAATATCTTCCTCATGAGCAACTCTGTGGCCGACTCCGATTCCGAATTTGAAGAGGAAGTGCTCATCTTTGCTGCCTTGGTTTTTGGTGTGTCTGTTTACTGGTATTCGGCGCGCTTCGACAAGCAACCAGTGCACACTTCTGGGCTCTCTGGGCAGCAATGGCTTGATGAACTTCTCGCTGGGCACGACGCGCGATTTTACAACAAACTCGGGATGAACAAGTTTGTCTTCAGACGACTCCTCTTGGTTCTTGAGGCCGATGCTGGGCTGCATGGAACGCGGCATGTCCTTCCTACATTACACGCACAGGGGGCTCTCTAATAGAGCGTTGCAAGAGCGATTTCAACGAAGCGGTGATACCATAAGGAAGTGAGTATACTATAATATTACTCGAGTTCGTACTTAGTCGTCTACTCAGGTGCATCTATCGCATCCTCCACCTCTTGACATCGAGAGAGGTATATTGCGCCTACGTTAGGCTACCTATGCACAACACGCCTGTTCCCGCTAAGATCTCAGGCTCCACCAAGTTCTCTTGCTATTTCAGAGGATGCATTGGTGCTTTGGATGGGACGCATATACCTGCGCATGTCCCTGAGCGACAGCGAGTCGCGTATCGCAACCGCAAGAATCAGCTGTCACAAAACGTGCTCGCAGCCTGTGACTTTGACCTTAGATTTCTCTATGTCCTCCCTGGCTGGGAAGGAAGTGCCACAGACAGTCGTGTCTACGAGGCTGCCAGGGCCACTGGGTTCGACATTCCTGCTGGGCGCTACTATCTAGGGGACGCGGGGTATGCTAACTCTGAATCATTGTTGGTTCCATATCGGGGCACGCGTTACCACCTCAAGGAATGGGGCCAGAGCAGACAAAGGTGCGTATGTGTTATGGTTTCATTGTTCGCTAACTGCTACGTTGCACAAATAGGCCTCAAAACCAGAGAGAACTGTTTAATTACCGACATGCACAACTGAGGAACCACGTGGAGCGCATCTTTGGCCTTTTCAAGAGGCGCTTCCGTGTACTCATGCTGGCCCCAGAATACCCCTTGGACGCGCAGGCACAACTTGTCCCTGCACTTGCGGTTATACACAACTTCATTCGGATTCATGACCCAAGCGACCTCCCAGAGGATGGCAACAACGAAAACTATGGTCATGGTGACCCCGGTGATGGTCCTAACCATGCTGCAGGAGTTCAGGACGCAGCAGCGGCTTTCAGGGATGGGGTCGCTCTCAATATGTGGCAAGATAACCAGGATGGTGGCCACCGTCAGGCGTAGTGCCTGTTACTACGCTGTGTGTATCCAATTTTAATCAAATTTTTTTTTCAATTGGTCCACTGTTGGATGTGTTGATTGTCGGACTGCAGGGTCTCACTGAATTTGTTCATTCGGTCACCATAAGTGGACCTTTGCCTCGTGGACCCCATATAAGTGGGTACCACAATTTTCTTTCGACTCTGCGCTCTCCCTCTCTCGCGTCGGACCCACCATGGACGAAAAACCGGACAAGAACCCAGTGAAGTGGAGTCAGGCTGACGAGGCTATGCTGCTGCAAACGCTGGTCGACGAGAAGGCCAAGGCGAACTGGGGTGACAACAACCCCAAAAAGGTTGCCTGGACAGCGTGTGAGCGCGCACTCGCTGATAGCGAGAAGAAGTCGGGGGGAACCCCAAAGTCCACCAAGGCCATCAAGAACAGATGGCAAAGAGTATGTCCTCTCCTTGTTTTGGACTACCTGCGTCGATGACAAACACACGTTCAGCTCAAGCAGGAATATGACGTCATGAAGGAGATCCGAGGCCTTTCTGGCTTTGGATGGGACCCGATCCAAAACACTGTCACAGCAGAGAACGATGTATGGGACGCATATATCAAGGTAAACACACAATTTGTTGATTTCACAAACGGCTCATCCATATATTCCACAGAATCAGGGTCCCAGCAAAGCGAAGCTGGTCAAGAAGTTCCGCACCAAACCCTTCCCGCTGTTCGACGCAGTCGGGGAACTTGTTGACGGTACCCGAGCTACCAGCAAGCGTGCTTTCCGGGCAGGCCAAGCATCGGCGTTCCCCCCCCCCCAACCCCGTGCACCCACCCCATCTGACTTTGCCATCGACCCCACCCTCGATGACATATCGCTTGACATGGGGAGGGTCTCAGGTGATGAAACTGGCACGCAGGTAAGCGCCCCTTGAAGTGAATGACATGCCATTGACCCTACAATTGTAGACAACCGTACCACCAAGTGGCCGCAGTACTCAGACTAAGGAGGCCGGTGCCAGCTTTTACGGATCGGACAGGTATAGTAGCGAAGATGACAACACACAAGACATTGTGTCTGAGTCTCAGGCCACCCCAGCCCCATGCCCGTTGAAACGCAAGCGTGTCAAGAGCGCAGGACCATCGAGCGAATCCCAGAAACCGCGCTGCGTTTCTGCTGGACAGGGAATGTCAGAAATGGCCAGATCCCTGCAAGGTGTATTCGAGCATATGAAGAGGAGACAAGAAGACAAGGTGTCCTCAACGCAGCAAGACCCGGGGCAAGAGCTGAATAAAGCGATCGGACTCCTTTCCGAGGATGCTACCCTCGATGACGATGAATTCATGGAGGTTGTCGATCACTTCTGGAACAACATCAACTTCGCAAGGGCATACACCGCCATGCCGACTCCTCAGATGCGTGCAACGCTCATTCGGCGTCGACTCAGGAAACTGCACAGGGAGTAGTCGTGAAGTCAAGCGTGGAGTAGTACGAAGAGTCGCTGTAAAGAATAGAAGCCCACGTCACACAGTGTATACATAGAAGGGCCGTAGTGAATCGATACAAGTTGTTCTGTGCTTGATATACGAGCGTGCACGCGTGCACGGCTTGTGCACGCTTTGTGAAACTGATAAAATCATATATGTATTACCAATTTTAATTATGATTTAAACATCTATTACTAATAGTGTTTCATGAGTCACGAGTCGCGATTCACGTAGTGTCAGCGCAGTGGGAAACGAGTATTTTCGCTGCACCATTTTAATAGGGCTGCGCCGAGGAGTCTCTTCGCCAACCCCTCGGCGCAATGTGCACCGAACAGCAAAGTTGCCCCCCGGCGCATAGGTGGGGCATTGTTTTTTTTTTGGCAGGTGCGCCGAACAGGCCCTTATTTTTAATTGGTTTGAAATGGTTTGGAATGGTTTGGAGCAGTTTGGTTTGGTTTGGGTTTGTTTTGGGCAAATTCTAATCAGTTTGGTTTCCGGTTTGGCCAAAATGGCCCCAAACTGAACCAAACTGAACTCCCCCAACACTGCTACATAGGGGGCCCACCTCCCATTGCCATCATTGCTGCAATGTCCTGCCGCTACCTCCAGCAGGGTTGTGGCTGTATATCCCACTGTTGTCATTGTTGCGGTGTTGCCTTGGGGTTGTCGCATTGCCTCCCCATCATCACTTGTGGCTTGCATAGGCACACAGTCCTGATGTGGCTGCATCATTGTTATGGGGGCATGGAGGTGGTGTGGTTGGGGCACCATGTAGGTGGCGGCATGACATCTACTTAGGGATGCAAAAGGCAGATGAGTTCGGACTTACGACTGTTTGGTGTGTTGACCATGTCATTGGCCTCGTCTCCCTACATGATTGCTTGTGAGTGCTCAGCTGAGAGCAGGCAAACAAGTTGACCACATAACATGGTGAGGTATCTACTCATATCACGTTATTCTGGAACAAAAGGCAACACGAAACTGATCCATACCCCATGAGCGTAACCCTGTTGCACTGGACAGTCGAGACTGTGTTGTTGTCCCAGGTTGTATCTTCTGGCCAGTACAAGTTCTTCTTCAGTAGATGTGATTTGTGTGAATGTGCAGATGATGTACAACCCCAGTCTCACAGTGTGGAACATCAGAAATGAGTGGTAGGGTTGCTGTGCAGCTGTGGACTTGTCAATGACGCGAATGGAAAGTGACTGATGGAGAAGTCTTCTGGTCTGGGTTTCTGAAGTGTAGGCGTGGCTACTCTCCACAGTGAGAGAATGGAAAGCAAGCATTGGGTAAATGGTGGCCAAGGTTTGCGGACAAGGGCACAAGCTGTCAACATCTGTCGTTCTGCTCCGCTCAGTGGCCACTTGCAGCAAGGGGTGGTAGTGGGAGTGGTGGTCCTGGTGATGACATTGTCCCTGTACAGCAGATGATTGTGGTTGCACTGCAGTTGCATGGCAGTGAGAGGGCCCATAATCAACATCAGAAGTTCAGAACAATTCAGGAATGTATGAATAATGAAAATATGCATCTTTTTCCCCCCCATTCCAGGGCTTGTGCATTAGAGGGGTAGCGTCCTGGCTGCCTTGGGTCTGTCCAAGTCATGAGGGGAGAATAGGTGTGCAGCAGGTGGGCTCAGAAAGTGGAGGAGGCAGTGGTGGTCTGGGGAAAAGGGGAGCGAGGAGAGGGGCAGGAAAGAGGAGGCCAAAAGATGTGTCAACGTAGTTGCACCATTGCGGTTGCATTCACTGTTGCTCTGGTGTTGTGGTCACTGCAGTCACCTTGCTGCCTTACCCACATCATTACTTGTGTTACATCCTGCGTGGCTGAAGCTTACTTCAGCCCCCTTGCTGCAGTGGTGGCAGTGACGTGGCATGAAGTCCACCTTGGGCAACAACTCTGGTGACAACAATAATGGTGGGTGTTGTGTTAGGACAGCTATGCCAGCATGTACTCAATGTCAGCACATTGTAAGCATAAACCAAAAGATACTCACTTTTTCAGGGGGAGGGGGGCTTCATGGGGTAGCAACACCAGTGGAGTCTTGTGAACATGCGTGGCAAGTGCATGCTAGTTTGTAAAAGAGTAATAGCTGCAAATCAGTGGGGTGTGCAAAGGGCAAGTGGGTTCAAGAAATTGCAAACATATGAACAATTTTGACAAGATGACAATGACTGCAGGCAGTAGCATCCAAGGGTGTGCTGTTGGCAGATGGCTGCAGTCATGTGGTCCAATGGCGGCTGTGTAGTAGAAGGGCCTACCATCATGGTCAGTATATTGTAGCTACATTAAACAAATACTCATCTTGGGCTTGCAGGTCAGTAGCGGTGGAATCCTGAGTTGTATGAACAGGTGTTTGATGAGGCCAGGGGACAGAGGAACTGATGTAACATGGATGATGACATGACATGGTGACATGGGGATGGGAAAAAGCTTCCCACAGATGAAACTCTTCCCATGATTGAAGTTATAAATGCAACGTGTTTTTTTTTGTCAAGTCACCAGTATTGTTCCTTGTCAACACAACTACTGATGAACAGCATATTAGAATCTGGATACTCACAGTGGACGAAGAGTACTGTGGTGAGATATCAGAAGGCACAGGGAAGACAGAGATCTTGCAAGTAAAGCTTAGAGGTATGTCTGATACAGCAGAGTGAGAACTAGATGTTATTACACCTGAGAGAGAACATACCTGATACAGCAGAGTGAGAACTGCAGTATCAGGGTGTACATGCTACACTATTTATACAGTCTAGAGACAATGACGCACTTGTATAATAAGGGCGCAATACAATAGATGGAATACAATGAGACCCAGAACAATGAGTGGGTCAGAACAAAGGGAATGTACTTAGACAATAAGTACAATAGAAAGTCTGGACAAGGATGATATCATAGTGACATCACAATAAAGATATAACAAAAGGATAGTCCTAAAGTGAAGTACAATAACAGGTCCAGAGGAGTCCATAGTGATGTCATTGTACATGATGTCATAGATAAGATAGAAGTCCGAGATTGTGATGATCATACATCTAATCTACATGAGTCCTGTATATCTAATCTAAAGCAGTCTGTTATCTGCGTGTCCATTGAGCCGCTAAGTGCGCACAGGTCACTTATCAACATCTCCCCATGATCAGCAATCTGGGACTAGCACAAGCCCATGTCAATGTTGTGTTGGTGGAGCAGGGTGTGTGCAAGTGACTTAGTGAAGCCATCTGCAACCATTTCCAGTGTAGGGGTTCTAATAAGGGTGATGGTCCCCTTTTCAATGTACTCCCTGATGACATGATGCCTAATGGCAATGTGCTTCAATCGCCTCCCAGTGACAGGGTTCAAGGCCAAGTCAATGGCACCCTTGTTGTCACCATGCAATGGGATGGGGTCGTTGACCTTGTACCCGAGTTCCACAAGGAAGCTCTGATACCAAGCAGCTTGGTTGGCCACATCAGTCATGGCCATGTATTCCACCTCTGTAGTGTTTTGGGCCACTGTCTTTTGCTTTCACGAGGACCAGCTTATTGCACCATTGGCTAAAAGGAACACATAACCCGAAGTGGAGTGTCTATCATCAACCTGGTCACCCAGGGAAGAATCAGAATAGTCATGAAGGCCATCTCCACTGGTGCCATCATAAACTATGCGCATGTCCACAGTACCCACTAAGTAGGACAGAACATACTGCGCAAGCCATAGATGAGATGTTGGGGGGAAGGATTTGCTGCATACTGTGCCAGTCATGACACAGCGAAGGAAATGTCTGATCTAGTACCAATCTGAACGTACAGCAGACTACCAATGAGTGACTGGTAGTGTGTAATGTCAGAGGCAGTAGCCTGACCCGTATATTTATGAAGGTGCTCATCAGCACCAGCGGGCAAGGGTGTGGAGTGTGGAGTGGCATCAGTCATGCCAAAGTGTTCAAGGACATCCTTGATATAGCCAGACTGGTCTATCTCAATGCATCTCCTGGAGCAGTCGTGCACAATGCACATACCAAGTTAAGACTCTATCTCCCTGAGATCTGTCATCTCATAGCACTCAGAAAGATCCAACTTAAGATGCTTGATCCTCTCCATAGAAGCACCCAATACAGTGATGTCGTCAATGTATACAATAATGAAGAGTGGTCCATCCCCCTCTCATTGAGGCAACACATATATGCCAGCATCGGTAGTCTTTGAAAGTCCAGTTGCAGGAACTGAAAAAGACTGCAACTCAACTGCAACTGCAACTGGAAGCAACTGGACTTTTGGTTGCAGTTGTACCTAATCATAGCATGTATCAGTTGCAGTTGCCCGAAATGGCAGCTGACCTCCAACTGGTTGCAACTGATTGCAACCGATTGCTTAGTCAGTAAGTGATTGGGCTGAAATTCTGATCAAAACAAGCCTAAGATCACCCAAATTGGCCAAAAACTGAGCAAGTTATGACCAAAACAATCATTTTACTCATAACTTCTGCTATTTTTGGCTGTTTTACCTAATTATTTTTTCATTATAAGGCAGTTGCACTTGGAAAATTATTATAGGTACCAATAAACACTAGCTATAAGTGGTTTTGACCCAGTTTAGACCAGTCTTAAATAGATTAAATAACACTCAGTTGCAACCACTGGCAGTTGCAACTGGTAGCAACTAGTTTTTTGCAGTTTTTTGCAGTTGCAGTTGAGGTTGCAACAAATTTCATTTTTTGGCAACTGGTTGCAGTTGCAGTTGGACCAAATATGGTCAAAAAACCGGACCCAACCAGACTTTCAAACACTAGCTTTCCCATTCAACTGTGGTGAACCTGGCATCGTAAAGTGATGCTCTATCCCTCTCTGCTTCAGAATGTCCTGTACTTGGCTCACCATGTACTCGACTCTGCGGTCAGAGTGGATTGCGCGCAGTTTATGGGACGTCTGGGTTTCACCCCAGGCCAAATACATCTGCAGTGCTTTCACAAACTGATCCTTTGACTTAATAAAGTACACCACTGCATGCTTGGAGTGGTCATCTATGAAGGTGGCTGTGTACATGGAGCCTTGTAGGGACTGAGTTTGCATTGGACCAGCTAGGTCACTGTGTACAATCTCAAAAATACGAGTTGTCCTTTTGGTGGAGGACGCAGAGAAAGGTTGACAAGTGGATTTACCCAACTTGCACCCATGACACACAGCAGTATGTGTGGTAGAGCTGTCAATGTCCATGCCAGTAGTGGCAGAGGGACCATACAACTTAAGAGCAGCAGAGGAGATGTGTCCCATGCGCTGATGCCAGATATCAAGAGTGGTGGCAGCACTTTTGATGTGAGCATTGAGGCCAATGCTTGAAGCATCCAACCAGTACAGGTTGTCCTCTGAGTAGCCAACAGCTACACAGCTTTTATTGACAGAAATTTTAAAAGAGCCACTGTCAAAGGCCACTTCTGCACCCTTTTGTGCTAGAGCACATGTTGACAAGAAGTGTGTTTTCACCTGTGGAAGGTGCAGCACATTACTGAGGGTGATAGGAATGCCTTGGCTCGTAGTGAAGACAACAGAGCCTACACCAACTTGGTCGATGGTGGACTTATCTCCAAGGCGCACAGCACCTTTGCATGAAGTATAGTCCTTGAAGTCAGACCAATGCAGTGTGATGTGGTGTGTGGCACCACTGTCCATCATCCAACGCACATGCAAGGCAGCATACAAGGCAACACCAACTGAATTGTCCACCCAGTTAATGGCAGTGTAATGCCACCACAGGGGTGTTAAGTACGACGTGTACTTTGTAAGTCGTGACGGGTCACGGAACGGCGTGAGTCAGTTAAGACTCTAGTTCAAGGATGTACAAGTATCACTTGGTCTCCCGGGACATAAGGATAATAGCGGAGTCAGGACAGGCTCAAGTGCAAAGGCGAGCAAAGAGATCAACTCAAGCACAAAGGCAAGTTCACACTGGGGTTGTGAGACAGATTTTTACAGTTCGGACTGACAGAATGCCTCAGCCTGGAAGTGGACACTGACATACAAGGGTATAACACCGTGTCAGCAGTATACTGTCATGGACTTAGTTGATCAGTCTGTTGCACAGCAATGCACGCAGCTAACAGGAATGGTGTTCTCACCTTTGAGTAGGTTGAGAGACTATAGCGGTGGAGAGGGTGCACAAGTGAGTAAGAGAGTGAATGTCTATTCACCTCCCTCCCCATGGGAGGATATTTATACTCTATGGTCCTACCCTGACCATTTACATAAAAGTGATGAGTACAGGCGTCCACAATATTGCATTTTTACACACGCCTGATGTAAACTACCACTTCGAGATAGCCATAGGGCTTCTCCTTCTCAGAGGGTGTATTGCGCCCGCTATAGTACGTATCCTGACTACTGTAATAGGAAACTATACTATTGTAGTGTTGTAACTGCTATAGATAAGGTCCTTATGTACTTATCACGTTCCAACACTCCCCCTTGCTTAGTGCAGCTGATTAAAGTGCATCTAAGCAAATAGCAGCGTCCTCACAAGCCTGAGCTAGAGTGAGGGTTGCATATGAGTTGATGAGAGAGGAGACACTGTCTCTAACACGTCTCATCAGGTTGTGAATGCTATCATCAATGATGTTTGCCAACTTGTGGCCCTGTTAGGGTCTGGACGTATGAACTCCCTTCTGGAAGTTCGATGAAGGGCTTAGAGTCAGGTGTCTGCTATAGAAGCGACATCGTACTATGACTGAGGAGATGGTTGCTCGTGAAGTTCTTCTTCTCAAAGAAGAACCAATGGATGCGGAGGTCATAGAGAAACATATGTTCCTCTAGAGGAAGCAATGTACAGCAATGTACATGGGACACAAAAGTCCCTTCATGCTTTCCTTCACGAGTTACCATCAGAGATCTCCATCACGGATCTCCATCTTCAGCCGTACTCTGTATGAGTGGCGAGGAGCCAAACTCTAGCCCTAGCTGTTCCCTGAATTTAATGAACTTAATGCGACCCAGATTCTTAGTAAAAAGATCGGCGGGGTTCTCAGCTCCTTCAATGAAGAATAATTCTATCTTCTTTTCATGGATCACATCATGAATGTAATGGTGACGTAGATCAATATGTTTGATCTGTTTCTCCTGAACAGGATTAGAAGATAAGAATATGGAGCCTTGATTATCTCCGCATAATGGAATAGGTCCGAGGTTTATTCCAAGCTCACTAAAGAGCGAGCAAATCCAGACCAATTATCTGCTTGTATCACACAGCAACATGTATTCTGCTTCAGTGGACAAGAGCACAATAGACTTCTGTGCTCTTGAGTTCCAGCAGAATACTCCATAGCCATCTTTACTAAGTAGCCCGTAGTGGACTTTCTGGTGATCGGGTCAGAAGCCCAATCAGAATCTGCATATGCTATTATACCACCATCGCTTTTGCCATCAAAGACTAGAGCATAATTCGAGGTACCAAGTAAGTAGCGGCAAATGTAAAGTGCACGCTTCATGTGGTCCTCGGTGGGGTTGGCAGCAAACTGCACCATTTTTGTAACAGCATAGGCAATATCTGGTCGCGTACCAATCATAATGTATAGGAGAGATCCTATCACTTGTTGGTATGACACGCGGAGCGCTGGAGTTGCAGTACCCTTATTAGGGGTAGGATGATACCCTTCCGGTAGTGGGGTAGGGACTGATTTGGCGTTAATCAGATTAAAACGCTGCAGCACTTTCTGAAGGTAATCCTGCTGATCTATCAGGATTCTACCCTTAGAACGTAGTATGCGCATGCGTAGAAACTCTTTGGTATCACCCAAATCTCTGCATTCCCATATCTCCATAAAGTGTCATTTCAGGGATGCTATGTCCTTTTTACTTCTTCCAAGGAAGAGGACATCATCGACATAAACAATGACTACAATTGTTTTGTCTTCATTCACAAACAGACCTGAGTCTGATTGAAGTCATATGCAGCCAAGAGAGCTCATAGACTTATCCGGCGCTCTCCACCAAGCAAGTGCAGCTTGTTTAAGTCCGTAAATAGCTTTCCTAAGGCGCATGACTTTGTTTTGTTGGCTAGGGTCTTTAAACCCTTCAGGTTGTTCCATGTAGAGTTCCTCGTCGAGGTCTCCATACAGGAAGGCAGTTTTGACGTCAAGTCTGGAGATGTGCCATTCCTTCAGCACTGTGAGCGCAAGCATCATCCGGATGGTCTCAAACCATACCACTGGCGAGAATATTTTGTCATAGTCTATGCCTTCAACCTGTGAAAAGCCTTTGGCGACTAGCCTGGCTTTCTTTCGGCCATCCGACTTTAAGTTGAATACCCATCTATTCTTGATCACCCTTCTGCCTTTCAGCGGGTTAACAAGATCATAGACACTGCGTTTGTGAAGAGAGGCGAGCTCTTCTTTGCACGCATTACGCCACTCCTCCTGGGGTTCACTTGGCATTTGGAAAATGTCCCGATAGGTCCATTCATGAATATTAGAGGTATCAGGTGACTCTAGATCCAGTGGTGAAACTGCTTTGGCGAGCAGAAGATCTAGAAATTTGACTCCCCCTTCCTGAGCTAGGCGGATCAGAAGTTGCTGATCTACTTCGTCTGAATCATGCGGATCATCACTCAGTGCACTGGAAGAATCAGAATCAACTGGGTCAGGATCATCACCTGAGGCCGTCTGTTCCAGACATAGACGCTGCTGGGAGCTACCCTGCTGTGGCTGTGTCAACTGTCGCCATGTGCAAGTCCGCGCAATGTCTCGAATAATCGTAGTAGGAGGCCTATCTCCATAGACATTATCAGGACGAGTAACTGGTTTCCTTATACGCCCCAATCTCCTAGGTTCACTAGGACCAGGTACTGGGTCTGGGGGTAAAGGCGGAGGTAGCTGCGATCCAATCCCTCTAGTATGACTACTAGGAGGGGGTCCAGCGGCTGGCTGGGGAGCGCTTCTCCCTTTTTTGATAGGAGGCTCAGGTGGTAGGTCGTCATCATCACCAGGAGTGGTATCATCTTTAGACAGCTCATCTGGAACTGTATCATCTAGCTGAGTTACACCACGGGGCTCACGTCTAGAATTGTCCTTAGGACATCTAGGAAATAGAGCTTCATCGAAGAGTGCCTTGTCTGAGTAGAACAAGGTATTTGGTGTGCACATGAAGACATCAGCCTTCATTCCAGCTCCTCTACCAAGGTAGATCATCAGCTCGCTCTTGGGAGAAAGTTTATTCACCCGGCAAGCTTCTGGAATATGCACATAAGCACCGCACCTGAATACTCTAAGATGGGATATATCAGGGACTTCATTGTGTAATAGTTTGTAAGGAGTCTGCCATTGTAGGCAACTTATGGGGGTTCTATTGTAACAATGTGCAGCGTGTTGGACTGCAAATTCCCACCAACTCTGTGGTAAACAAGCATCAAGGCACATAGCCTGAGCTTTGTCCATTACAGTGCGCATGAAGCGCTCAGCGCGCCCATTCTGCTGTGGCGTATGTGGCGCAGACTGTAGCACTGTTATGCTGGCATCCTTAAGCTGCTTTAGGAAGGCATCCAATTTATATTCACCACTGGCATTGGACATCCATTCTTTTATGGTAGCACTAAATTGATTTTTAATTAGTGCAAGCCACTGCCTTAAAGCAGTAATGGTGGAGGCTTTATCCCATAACAGAGTGATCCAAGCAAACAAAGTATAATCGTCAAAGAAGACGATAAAATACTTGTATTTATGGTATGACGGTACAGGGAAGCTTTTCAAATCAGAGTGAATCTGATTGAAAGAGGCTTTAGCCCTTGTCTCGGACGGAGGATGTGAGGCAGCAGGCATTTTGCCTTGTGCGCAACCAGGACATATTACATCAGAGGTGGGAATTGTAATCCCTTCTGGAAAGCCCTTAGTGTTTTCCTTAGCTCGTCTTAGAACCTCTTTGGATGGGTGCCTGAGGCGATGATGCATAAGGTCATAGTCTACATTTAGTGATGCAGACTGGTTCGCTATAAGCGACTCAGTTAGAGTGGATATAAAGGCATCTAGCCAATAATGATTGTCCGTGAAGAAGGGGTTTACATTGGACAATTTTTTTGTTTTTATGTAGCAAGTTAATATGCTGCGAATTCCCCAAAACGCGCAAACCTTGCTGTAAGAAGACTCCCATAGATAGAAGACATGTGCTCATAGAAGGGATGTATAGAACTGGATATACCTGTGTGGTCACAAGTTTGTCTGCGATGTAATGCTCAAGCAAGACAGTTCCAGTTCCTTCAACATATAGCATATGAGCTGCTGTCTTTACAGGAATCCTGTCAGACTTAGCAGTTGGCTTATAGTCGATGAAGTCACTAAGTTTATTAGTGAAATGTGCTGATGCTCCTGAGTCAAGGAGCCACATATATTGAGTGTGGTTTAAGCATTCTGCACATTGACTGAAGTACTCATTATCCTCACACTCAAAAGAATCGAGAGACTTCGGTACTATTACATGCAATGCCCATAGATATACGTAACCGTTACAATTGGAACTTGCCCCACTTAGACTTCTTGGGGGCAGGGCTAATACTGTAACGTTATCAGCATGTGGTGCGCAAAATGAAGAGAAGACGTACTCTTCTTCATCGTTAGATCCCCAATCAAGGATCTCTGTGTCCGGTCCGGTCAAGAACGACTCTGGTGTCAGCGAGCGGCCAGAAGTGGCCGGAGAGATAAGGGTGCCGAAACGGGGGTCCATTGGCAAACCATTATTGTATAGGTACTGTTGGTTGCTACGCCAAATCTGTTCAATTTGTTGATTAGAACATGATCGAGGGAAACGGCTTTCACCGGTAGTAGCCCACCTGACTGTTGCTTCAACAATTGAAGCCGGATTAACATAAGGAGGCGTGGGGGCGTGGTTTTCTTTATCAGAATCCCCATCACTTATCGTTAGATCCGTCAAGTCAAGTTGGAGAGCATTAGAATGCTCACCGAATATCTCTGTATCATCTAACCTGTCAAGGTCCATGATTGGTTGTGTGCTGCCCAAAGGCTGCTGCGACATGTCAATGTTGACGTCGGAGTCGTACTCCTCGTCCATGAACCAGTTAATACGGGGACGCATCTGCGCGTCAATATCAGCAAAGTGCTGCTCAAGCGTCTTTACGGTCTGGACTGTAGCGGGTACATCCAGCCGTTCAGCGAGCGTCAATGCCTGATTGACAGAAGGGAAGAAGCCAGAAGTCCTCGGAGGTGAAGAGGATTTGACTTCTGTGCGCGTGGAGATACCAGATGACCCAATATGAGTTACCTTGTGGGAAGTAGGGGGGGCTAGTGTGGCAACAGAGGCGATATGCGAGTGCTGTGGAGCACGGGCAGGTGCCTTGCCTTTCCCTTTAGGCTTGCCTCGCCCGGAACCACGTCCTCTGCGCTGCCTGAAAGGCTGCTGCTGGGTAGACGGGCCGGGGGCGCTAGACTGCTGCTGCGAAGAACCCTGCTTAGAAAAGCGAGGGTCCGTGCACTTCCGCTTAACGGCAGAGAGCTTCTGCACGTTATGAGCAGCCTTATGCTGTCCGCGGTCAGTCTCGGTTTCATACTGGCTCTCGACGCAAGCTGAGACAGTACCGAGCTTCAGATCTGCAACAGGGAGATTGTTGCACATGACTGGGATAAGGTGCTCCCATTTCTGGGGCAAAGTGGACATAGCGATAAGAGCCTGCAGCTGTGGGCGTATGGCAAGAGTGGTGGCATTAGCACCAGTACCAACGGTAACTGCTCCAAGCCAAGCAAAGGTGGCAGCCATTTTTTCGAACTGAGGAGTGGGATGCTGATTCGTATTGAAACAAATCGAGATGGCCTCTTTGAAGTCCTTGTAGATGTGGGGCATAGAAACCGCACCATATCGGTCCTTCACTGAGTCCCAGAGCGCCTGAGAAGTTGCTCCAGTAACCGCCTGCTGAATAGCGGGCGAAAGGTGGAGGGTAAGATTACCCCTGGCCATCTCATCACTTCGCATCCAAGCTGCTCTGTCTGCGACATCAGCAACAGGAGGTATAGGGATGGTGGCAGCAACGTAGCCCCAGAGCCCTTGCGACATAAAGAAAGCAGTCATCTGCTTAGACCAAGTGGCCCAGTTAGAGTCATCGAAGACGGGACAAGTGTGGTGAGTTGAGAGGACATAGTTGTATGATCTGTTGGCTTTGAGAATGTCAGCATTGCATTATTATAATAACAATACTGAGTGAGTCAAAAGAATTGCCAACGCTTGCACGGCTACATGGCCATACATTACATGACAATAGCCCAATATTAGGCTGTTTCCAACAGAATGGGCAACACCCATTTCGATGTTTGGATCACAAACGCTGGTCGTCGGACTATCCTGCTCGATGTCACCCCAAGGTTGAGCTACATGGCGCTCCAAAGTTAATTGGAGTCATTGTAGAGCCTTGTTTAGATAGGCGATTGGCCAAGTCTGCGTACTCCTTAAGAGTACAATACTGGGTTGCTATTAGCCAGGGTGCCTACAACCACACGAGAACCTCTTTGCAAAGGCTGCATCGTAGTGGGCGGTGACCGCAAGGTGCAACTCTGTCAAAGAGTGCGACGGCAAACCCTGTAGCAGGGCCCATAACCTGTTGCGCAGCAGACTGGGAAAAGCAATTTCCGTACCCGCCAATGCACGCAGCTAACAGGAATGGTGTTCTCACCTTTGAGTAGGTTGAGAGACTATAGTGGTGGAGAGGGTGCACAAGTGAGTAAGAGAGTGAACGTCTATTCGCCTCCCTCCCCATGGGAGGATATTTATACTCTATGGTCCTACCCTGACCATTTGCATAAAAGTGATGAGTACAGGCGTCCACAATATCGCATTTTTACACACGCCTGATGTAAACTACCACTTCGAGATAGCCATAGGGCTTCTCCTTCTCAGAGGGTGTATTGCGCCCACTATAGTACGTATCCTGACTACCGTAATAGGAAACTATACTATCGTAGTGTCATAACTGCTATAGATAAGGTCCTTATGTACTTATCACGTTCCAACACAGTCAGCCGGGTAAGCTCCGGCACATGTGATTGTGTACAATACAGCTTGGATCATGACTCACTACTAGGATAGCTGTACTAGGGTTTGCTCTACTTACACTATTGGCTAGTAGTACTTGAAGCGGTGCTTGAAAGCCCGCGCATATCTGTATAAGTAGTTCGCCTGTGAAGACCAAGAACAGTATCTTGGTCTTCTTCAATACCACCATTGTCACTTGCATCTGTGCTAAAGGGAACCTTCCCCTTTAAGTGAGTCGTCCGGCATATCCCCTTAGACCAGGGATCCCTGTGACTTATCCCGAGATCCCCCTTGGGCAGTGGACTATCCTTTGGACACTGCATATCGCCGAGTGTTCCTCTATCACAACGAACACATCACACATCACTATATCTCCTTCTACGTCATCGATCACAACTCTTGGGACAACCTAAAGATCACCACCATCGCTCCCATTGGGTTACAGCAAGGAGACGACCTTCATGGATATAAAGCTGGAGCTGAGGACCGTCTACTCCCTCATCCTTCTCATCATCACAACACTCCTGCCAACAGGAATTACTATACTCTTCGGATTGCCACAACTGGAGAAGCCTAAGTCAGGCTAACGTCCGTGGTAGATGCTACATTAAGACCAAGATCCCAACCGTGGCCAATCCAAGAACAACCAGAGACTATTGGGTCCCCTTCAGACCCTATCACATCAACAGAAGAGGAGAGCGCAACATACCCAAACGATACCTAGAAACAGTGTTCTGGAAGGATAACGCAGAGGACCCAGGCTACGTCACCTACTACACTGACAAACAAGGAACCACTCAGCTCATTGCTGTGGAATTCAACTTTGAGAACACCTGCTGGACTGAGATACACTGGGACGACCTATACAACAAATACAAAGTCGTCAGACCAGCCAGCAAAAGCCTCAACCTTGACATTCCCACCAGTAACATAGTCACAAGAGATCAGTGGGGACTAATAGACGGACAAGAAGAAGAACCCGCTCGCTCCCCAACACCCAAAACACCAGCACCATCCCCATCCCTCACCAGCAACCCAGAAGACATCCACATAATAAAGGATCAGCAAGAAGAACACTTGGAATTGATTGCTGAGTTCATCCCTACTATGTCAGAAACAGTCACGCAAATCACAGCCAGGACCGTGTTATTCGCACAACCCACTCCTAAGAGAGAGGAAGGAGGGAGACTGCCACCTGGAGGACCACAACGGAGGAGATCCAGAAGACCATGACAAAGGAGATCTGGGAGGCAACAGAGGGGGCATACCCCTGAACCTCGCTAACCCCATACCCGACACCGATAAATTCCTCAGGAAGGAACCCAAGATATTCACAGGGAACCGCAATGAAGCGGAAGCTTTCCTGTCACAATGGAGGCAGTTTGCAGGAGTCAAGAGTCAACACTGCAAACCGCAGCATGAAGGTCCCCTACATCAAAGCAATGATGTTCCTTACCTACATTCAGGGAGTACTCGTTGACGAATGGGCCACTGAAACTACCAAATGGCTCGACTCACAACCAAACAAAACCGACCCATGGCTGTGGACTGGAGTCAAATTAGCCTTCAAAGGACAGTTTAAGGACAACCTGGAACAAGACCGTGCCAGACTCGAACTAGACTGAGGGTTCAAGATGACAGGGAAAGACATAGACAGCTATGTCACAAAATTTGAAAAACTGGTCCGACAGGCTAAATACCATCTTGACGAACCACTAGTCCTTGACAAGTTCACTCGAGGAGTACCCCACAACCTGTACCACAACGCCTACCAGTTCCACAGTCTAACGAACTACCAGCAATGGAAGAATGCGCTCATCGAACAGCAGAAACAGTACCTTCACATAAAAGCAAGGGTAGATGGTTTTGGCAGACAACCACAGCAACAACAGCAACAACCTTGTCAAAACCCGCCCGCTCAATTCCAACTTCCTCAAAGGCAGCAAACCTGGCAACAGTATTGAAACCACCCAGATGCCATGGATACGACTCCAGGAAGAATCTGTGCTCACATTGCCGGATCAGAAGACACAAACCCCAACAACGACATGGAATGAAGGAACCATACTCAGGGTGCCCCCCCATATGCAGAAAGGCCACTTCTCACAAGACTGTAACCAACCAAGGAAGGCATACCGAGGCTGGGGAGCCTACATAGAGGAAGTCCCCACTGCTCCACAGAGCGTAGCTGAAGAACCCCTCATCAATCTGGATGAACCAGTCCACGCTAGCAGAGGAAGCACCTCTCACTCAAACGTAGAAGATATTGTGGGGAGGATTGCGTTGCTGCCTGAAGAGGAGAAGGAAATGTTTGTAAAGGACATGATGGGGAGGCAGGAATTTCAGAGCGCCTGAACCCAACAGCCTGGGTGAGGGCTTCAAATTGTAACTTGTTGTTCATAACATGCTATCAATCTATGCATGTCCCAGTTTCGATTCACATGAGTAACTTCAAGGCTGAAAGGAAAGCATTAGTGGACTCCGGAGCCACTCACAACTTTATACACCCAGATTTCATCAAAAGAATGGGCCTGGGAACCCAGGAACTAGAAAGTCCCTGCAACATTTGGAATATGGATGGAACCCACAACCAAGGAGGGAAAATCACTCATTATGTCGCCCTTAATGTACAAACTGATGGGAAAATTAAGGATGTCCAGTTCCTAGTCACCAACGTCGGAGGGGAGGACCTCATTTTAGGATACCCCTGGCTTGCTATCTTCCAGCCTAGCATACACTGGGCCACCGCCACAATGGACACCAAACAGTATCTGATCATCATATGAACAGTTAACCCAAAGAAACCATTCGACCTCACAGCAGCAAAAGCAAAACTCTGAAGACTTGTCACTAAAATTGACAAAGAAAATAAGGAAGACATTGTACGACAGCTGGAGGAAGATGAAACTGTGCACCTACGGACCACAGCAACAGAATTGGAAATATCGGCGCAGCAATACATGGAGAAAAAGGAAATCCTAGAGGAGTACAAACATCATGCCAAGGTGTTCAGCGAAGAGGAATCACACCGCTTCCCACCTTCCAGACCATGGGACCACAAAATTGACCTCAAGGCAGACACACCAGACTCTATCAACTGTAAAATCTACCCTCTCAACCAGACAGAAGACAAAGCATTGGATGAATTCCTAGACGAACAATTGGCAAAAGGGTATATACATCCCTCTAAGTCGCAGTACACATCTCCATTCTTTTTCGTTGAAAAGAAGGACGGAAAACTATGCCCGGTACAGGACTATCGTGAACTCAACAAATGGACCATATGCAACCAATATCCTCTCCCACTAATACCCAAGCTCATCGCAGATCTTAGTGGAGGTTGGATATTCTCCAAATTTGACATTCGATGGGGTTACAACAATATCTGAATCAAACTGGGGGACAAACATAAAGCAGCATTCAAAACTAAACGAGGCTTCTTTGAACCACTGGTAATGTACTTCAGCATGACAAACTCCCCCTCCACTTTCCAAACGATGATGAACCACATCTGCAAACCCCTCATTGAATATCATGAGACGAAGGGGACCATCATCCACGTATACATGGACGACATCAGCATTGCGACCTCATCTATGGAACAAGCATACACAGACGCGATCCACGATATCCTGGACCTGTTGGAACAACATGACCTCTACCTCAAACCAGAAAAATGCACATTCCACACTTTGTCCCTTGATTACCTGGGGGTAATCATTGAAAAGGGGGTGATTCGCATGGACCCCATCAAAGTTTCGGGAATATGCAAATGGCCGGTCCCCAAAACAGTCAAACAGGTGCGATCATTCCTAGGCTTCTGCAACTTTTACCGTGCTTTCATCCAAAATTTCGCCACGCACGCACAACCCCTCAACAAACTAACACGGAAAGAAACGGAATGGCAATGGGGAACGGAACAACAACAGCCATTCGACAAACTCAAAACCATGGTCACAGAAGAACCGGTACTCAAACACCCAGAACTGGATGCGCTGTTCGAACTAGAAGTAGACGCGTCAAGATATGCAGTTGGAGCAGTACTCCTTCAATGCGCAGAAGACAACAAATGACACCCCATTGTGTTCTACTCTAGTACCCTAAATGCAGCAGAAAGGAATTATGACATCTACAATCTAGAACTCCTAGCGATCATCAAGGTACTACAAAATTGGAGACAGTACCTTGCCAGATCCCCACACAAGATCAAAGTATTCTCTGACCACATGAACCTGCAATATTGGAGATCCCTGCAAAAGATTAGTTGACGCATGGCAAGGGAAGTACTCGAACTGTCTGAATACAATATAGAGATTCACCAAATTAAGGGGACAGCAAACGGACAAGCAGATGCCTTGTCCAGAAGACCTGACTATGACCAAGGAGAACGCAACAATGAACAAGTCATGGTCCTACCGGATCACATCTTCATCAAAGCTGCAGAAGCCGACACCACAGATAACCCCATCCGCGTTCAAACCACAGTTGACGTCTTTGCAATGCAACTGACCAACCCAGTATACATCCAAAATGAAGACACAATCAAAAGATGGGTAGACCCTCACTGGTTGAAGAAGATTGAAGGCACTTGGTACAAAAACGGACACCGTGTAGTCACGGGGATCAACATGAGAGATGACACATCATACAGGCACACCATGACCCCCCCATACACAGACACCCAGGAATTAGCAGGACCATCAAGATGGTCGAAAGGTACTACTGGTGGCTGGGACTTCAGCAAGAAGCGCAAGATTATGTCAAGGGATGCGCGAACTGCCAGCGGATCAAGGTTAACAACCGACCAATGCATGCGCCTCTGCAACCAATCTTCCCAAGACAGGAAGCAGCTCCATTTGAAACCATCGCACTGGACTTCATTACAAAACTCCCCTTGTCAAACAACTGCAACTCCATATTAACAGTGACAGATCACGATTGTTCCAAGGTAGCGATATTCATCCCATGCTGAGAAGAGATAAGCGTGGAAGGAACCGCAGCCCTGTACATAACTCATGTCTTTTCCCAATTCGGACTACCAGCACACATCATTAGCGACCGAGACCCACAGTTTGCATCCAAGTTCACCCGCAAGCTCTGCTGAATCCTAGGGATTGAGCAAAACATCTCGACGGCCTACCATCCACGAACCAACAGACAATCTGAACAAACTAACCAATGGCTCGAGCAATACCTACAATTTTGGGTCAACGAAAGGCAGGACAACTGGACACACTATCTACCTATGGCGGAATTCACACACAACAACTGGCCCAATGAGACAACAAGGTCATCCCCTTTCAATGTCCTCATGGGGTATAATCCGTGTGCCAACTGGATTGATTGTCCTTTGCCCATCCTGCAGGTAGCACTATGCCTTGAACAGTTCAGAAAGGCTAGAACCTGTGCCCAGGAACTGATGATCAAAGCGCAGCAGGGGTGGATCAAACACAAAGATACGCCCAAGTACAAAATAGGAGACCTCATGTGGCTCGAAGGACACCACCTACATACCAGCCAACCAACCATGAAACTTGCTCCCAGGAGACATGGCCCATTCAAGGTCACTCAGGTGATGTCCGCAGTCAACTACCACCTAGAACTTCCCACGCAGTGGAGCATCCACCCAGTGTTCCACACAGACCTCCTGACTCCTTATTGTGAAACTCCCACACATGGCCCCAACTATCAGTGCCCACCACCGGATCTAGTGGGCGGCGAAGAAGAATACAAAGTCGAGAAGATTCTAGACTCTCGGTGGTTTAGCAGAAGCAGGAAATTGCAATACCTAATCAAGTGGTGTGGGTACCCCAACTCAGACAACCAGTGGGTCTCGAAGGATGACATCTTTGCTGATGATGCAATTTGGGACTTCAAATGTTCAATCCCGCCAGGGAAACACATATAAGCGCAGGGTTTTCCCAAGAGACGACCCCATCTCCCACTCCCACATTCCTATCCACTCATCTCTCTTCAAATGCAGATGCCCACTGTAGAAGTACACTATGTCCTCAACGACCTCCTTCCCATCTCAGTCCAACCTACCCTCATTGTCCAGGACGTGCCACAATCACCCCTGTCGCTTCCCCAGCCCATTCAACCAGGAGTCAGTTGTCCAACGACCCCGTACCATCCCTTCTTCCTTCGCCAACCCCCACAGCAGTGGGATCTTGCAGTCCGTCGCCTGCACCATCTCATACAGAAGGCACAACGTTTGCGACCTACATACCCACACAACCACCTTCCCATACGAACGAAGCTCAGATTCAAGAAGACCGGGATTATGACCGGTATCTATCCCAGGAGCACTGCCCCCTCAATGAACACCTCACTTATGGGACACACCTCACCACGACAAGCAAAGAAACCCCACCACTATGCTCCACAGATGGGGAACCACTCCTTATGCCGAAAGCTTCTCGACCCCCGCTATGCAGGTATTGTGTGGAGGAACACAGTCCAGTTTCCCGACAGTGGGTGGAGACACTGCCACCAGTTGGCTACCAACACAACAAGGGAGTTCATTACATCCCATTCCAGATACGCAACGCTCAGGGGCAACTGCACCCAGCTCGCTATACACAGCTCATATTCATGGCAGACCCCTTCATCCTCGCCTACCGACGGGGCAGTGACCAGCAGTATGGGAAGTCAGTGCATGCTGAGCCCAACTACAACTACCCCTCCCCCAACTACACCAACAACAACTTAGTTTTCCTGGACCAGGAGAGCAAACTCAGAGGCTCAGTCAACTGTGCCTTATTGGGCATGAAGGACTACACCCTCACCACAGAAGTGCATCACTATCAATGCCTCCAAGCAGGGTACATGGGGAAGGAGATAGAGCTGAGGAAGAAGGTGGAGGAGTTGGACAAGATTGGCCTCATGCGCCGCCAGTGCATACTCCGCTTACAGAGGGCCAACACCATACTCCACATCAAGAACGAGCAGGATTCATACCGCCCAGGAATGGAGGAAGGGGAGCGAGTCGCCCGTGTCTAGAGTTTGAAAGTCCAGTCACAGGAACTGGAAAAAACCGGCAACCGGACTGGACCACAACCATAAACAACCGGACTTTCAGTTGCGGTTGGGGCCTGGCACAGAAATGTGCGGTTGAGTCGCAGCGATTGCATCGCGTTCTCCAACCGGTTGCAACTGACCACAACTGGTTGCAACCCGACTATGGGTGCAGGATTATATATGTCACGACATATTTTTATTTGGGGCTTGTAATATACAAAAATGTCTATTCACTATCTACACTAAGCTAATATGCCATTGTTGTTGTTGTGTCACATTGTCACTGTCGCCATCTTTGTCGTCGTCAGTCTTGGTGTTGTCGTTGCCATTGCCATTGACACCGCCGACTATTGCCCGGGCATTGACATTGCCTTGTTGTGGTGTTGTGGTTGCTGCCGCCGTTGTTGTGGTTGGGGCCACTGCATTGGCAGGGCCCTGGTGGCAGTTGGTAGCGCGTGCAGTTTGGGGCTGCATCGGGGAGGTGGATCGAGTTGTGGTTGTGGTAGCACAGTATTGTAAGGGATACCCTTGCGTTAGGCTCGAAACCACACACTCTCACCATACCCGCCACTCAACAACAACTACACATCCCACACTCACCGCAAAACCTGACAGGCTCAATACCGCCTAACGAGCCTCAAGGCTTTCATTTATTACTTTAGATACTGGACTGTTTTCATGTATATAAGGGCTCAGCCCTCCTCTCGAGAAAGACAGCTTTTAACCGGCTCATACCCCTCTCTGTTGCTCCTGCTGAGCATTTGTGTTCCTGCGCGCGTTTCCCTTATCTCGCTGATAATCGTCTCCGTGTCCACCTGACACTTTCCTAAAAGGGGTCGCTGACCTAATCACTGAACTTCACTGAACTCGTACACAGCGTCTTTGACTCGCTACAACTGGAGCCCACCTTCAAGTGAAGTTCCAATAGATTTTGTCCCCACGGTTACAACTTGTGGTTCCCACTGTTGTCACCTCACGTCCCACCCCTTCTTGTATGAGCAAGAAAACAAACCTGCCACCCCGTGATATTAAAACAGGTAAATTCCTCACAAAACCTAGACAGCCCCCGAGCTCCCTAGCAACGCCTGCCCCCACTGCCCGAAAACCCAGCCAGTCCCTAGCCTCCAGCTCAGCCCTCACCGACGAACCTTCCTCACCCCTCGTATCGATCACCTCCAGCCTCCCAGGAAGCTTTCCGAGCTCAGCAGCAGCATCACCTGCCCGCCAGCACTCCCCCGCTCGTTCTTATCTACTGCCTACTCGCCCCATCCTACCTCCTGCCAACCCAACCTCCGCTAGCCTAGCCCTTGCTGACTCAGCCCTTGCCAACCTAACTCCTGCTGAATCCACTCCTGCCAACACCGCCGCCGACAACTCGGTCTCTGCCAACCCCGACACCACCAATCTGGCCTCCGCCACCAATCTAGCTCCCGCCGACCCCACCCCTGTCATCGCCGCCACCGACCCAGCTAGCCTAATTCCTGCCGACACTGCTCCTACTAATCCAGCCCCCACTGACTCAGTCCTAGCCAACACAACTCTACCCTACACTAGACCACTGTTCCCGCCAGCCCGACCAATTTTCCGCACAACACCCCTAGCACCAACCCAGCCCGCACGCCCTCGCTCTTCCTCGGTACCTCACTCGCTTGCCTTAGCTCCGTCCCTACCGCCGACCTTACCTCCTGCAGTCCATTTCGCTTCATACCGACCGCTAGCCTTGCCCCTCGTCGCCCCTCTTGCCCCCAGTATGCCTTCTCACACAGTCATCGGCCCGGCAGCAATGCCACGCCCTACAAAAGCTCCGTTCTTCGCTGGGCTACCTGACGAACCCATCGCAGACTTCCTCGGCGACTACGGCGAGCTTGCCGATGGTCATCAGTTGACCGAAAAACAAAAAGTGGAGACCACGCTCCGCTACATCCCACACTCCCTCAAAGATCTCTGGTGATCCCTACCTGGCTTCACAACAGGCAACTGGATGGTCTTCAGCAGAGAGTTGGAAAAACTCTACCCGGACATGGAGGCGCAAACACGTTATTCAAGACAAGGCTTGATGGATCTTGTTGCCCTGTCAGCAAGAACTAGAATGAGGGAAGAGAAAGACGTCCTCGACTACTACAGATGCTTCCTTGCGATCAGCAACCCTCTGCGCTCTGCAAAACTGATCTCAGAGGAAGAACACGACGCCGAGTTCTTCCGAGGATTCCACCCCTACGACTGCAGCGCAATCGCAGGCCGGCTTTACCCGCTGCACCCCAACCGCCCACGCAACAAGCCATATAGCCTCGATGATGTATTTTCCGCTTCCCGAGCGTACTTCGCTGACTTGCGGTCCTTTAGCTCCACACAGTACCCTGATGACCCCATGAACCATCCGGGCCATGCCGACCCCAGCCGATGGCCGCAACAGCCACCTAGGACAGATCACGGCACAAGATGGTACGACCATGAACCAACACCCTACCATCGTGACCGCGACGTCCCGCGCAACCTCAGCATTCAGCATAGTCGCGACCTTTCGCGCAACCTCAACGCTCAGCGCGATCGCAACCTCGCATTTAGTCAGCCAGACCCCCCAAAACCCGAATACAAGACCAGAACTGTCCGTTTCGCCAACCAACCCGCAAAACCAAGCACACGGGAGGACAACGAACTAGAGGACATGGTGCTGAAAATGCACAACCTCTCAGTACGTGACCCGGCCTACGCGGTACTTTACGCGCAGATCAGCTACCGCTTCCCAAACGCAGCCAGCCCTTTCCCACTACCCGAATTTGGACAAGCTGCCACTGTATCCTACCAAGCCCCGACAAGCCAGCCGACCAACAACCAGCGACCACGAAGCCAGCAAATACACACCACTTCACTGTCAGACGAGGCGGCAAGTTTCTTTGGGAAGATAGCAAAGAAGGACGGTTGCGCCTTCTGCACGCTACCAGGCCACATAGTTCGAAGATGCCCCGCAGCGGAGGAGTATGTGCGCACCGGCCGTGCCACGGTCTCAGGCGGCCGACTATACCTAGCAAACAACCAAGCCATCCCGAATGACGGAAGCGGCCGCGGCCTCAAGCACGGCATCGACACCTGGTTGGCAGGAAGAGAGGCTCAACCAGATGAGTCTATCATTTCCATCCAAACGAGTGGCGCTGCAGCCTTTGCTCGCGAACAGCCCCCGCACACGGCTCTCAGCTTCGAAGCTGTGCGACACTCCGAGGACACAAGTGACCAAAACGATGAAGACGACTCCTCAAACACGGAGCTATACAACATGTATGAAGTCTTCGCAGCCAAACACCGAAGACGTCAGACAAGATCCTCAAAACTCCCCGAAGTCGCCCCAGCCCCACCAACCACACCCATTCCAACACCAACACCAGCCCCATCCGCCCCACCTACAGCTGCTTCCCATGCGCCTCAGTTCAAGTACCAAGCTAACATCGAAGACCAGAAGCTCACGGACGAACTCGTGGCCTGGCTGTTAGAAGGTAAACTGACGCAAACGACCCCAGCCCATGTACTTGCCGCCAGCGCCCCTGTCCGGAAGACCCTCGCCGAGCGACTCAGGCCCCGACGCATAGAGACCGGGGCATTTGAAGAATTTGGCGACCCCACTGACACACCGGCACCCCCAGCATCCGGACCAGCAAATTTTTGCGCCACCGCCAACTACACCCTCCCCCTCCGGGAAGTAGACGTAGTGGTGAACGGTAAGACTATCAATGCCGGCGTACTCGACCAAGGATCACAAATCATCGCCATCCGTGCAGACCTCACCCAAGAAGTAGGCACGCTTATCAACACCAAGAACCGCCTAGAGATGGAAGGCGCAAACAGTTCAACAAGCTGGACACTCGGGTGCGCCGAGAACCTGCTCATGCGCATAGGCGACATTAGTTTCCATGCGCATGCGTACGTAGTCGAAAACGCCCCGTTTCGACTCCTACTCGGGAGACCATTCCACAACCTCCTCCTCAGCAAACTCGAAGACAACGCAGATGGCAGCGTAAGTCTCTCGATCTGTGATCCAGCCGACCGGTCCCGCATCATACAAGTCCCGACAAAAGCACGCCGAGCCATCATGGGCGTCATTACCACATTATCCCTTACAACCTACCCTCCCCCACCTTCCATGACCACCCCGGAGCGACACATAGCGACAGCGGCACTCCATGCCGCCCCCCAATACCTACTTCCTGAGCTGCCCACTTCCATGTTCGCGTACAAGAAAGCAGCGAAGAAAGTACACCCAGTAGCGGCATCACTACCGGAGGACTTCCGTATCGTTCGCCGCCGACCCGAAGATCCGTTACTCTCTTTACCACCGCTTCCCGCTAACCCGCCCTATTTCGTTCCAGGCCTACGCCTCACGCAAGAACGCCTCGACGAGATGAAAATCAACCGGTATGGCTTTCTCTGGCCCAAAGAGGAACGCCTTGCCCAACACATCCTCAAAATCAATGAACATGCCCTCGCCTGGACAGAAGCTGAGCGCGGACGCTTCTGCGACGAATACTTCGACCCCGTCAAAATCCCGACAGTTGCACACACCCCGTGGGTACTCAAGAACATCCCCATACCCACGGGAATCGTGGACAACGTCATCGAGCTCCTCAAACAGAAGATGGCAGCTGGTGTTTATGAGCCGTCCGATGCCTCCTACAGATCCCGCTGGTTCTGCGTCAAAAAGAAGAACGGTTCGTTGCGCCTTGTGCACGACCTTCAACCCCTCAACGCAGTAACAATCCGCAACGCCGCCGTACCGCCATTCATTGACCAGTTCATCGAGAGCATGGCGGCACGCGCGTGCTACTCCATGCTGGACTTGTTTGTCGGCTACGACCACCGAACGCTTGACATAGCCTCGCGTGACCTGACAAGTTTTCAGACCCCCCTGGGCGCACTTAGGTGCACGGTACTACCCCAAGGAGCAACGAATGCGGTCGCAGTCTTCCACGGTGATGTGACCTTCATTCTCGAACCCGAGATCCCGACTATCGCGAAACCCTTCATAGATGACACGGCCATCAGAGGCCCCGCGTCGCGATACGAAACATCGGACGGTGGATACGAAGTGATCCCCGCAAACCCCGGAATTCGACGCTTCGTGTGGGAGCACCTCACCGACGTCCACTGTGTCATCCACCGCCTCGGCCATGCCGGCGCAACAGTATCGGCTCCCAAACTATTCATTGCAGTGCCCGAAGTAATCATCCTGGGCCACAAATGCAACTACGAAGGAAGGGTCCCAGACGAATCAAAAACGGCTAAGATTAAGACTTGGCCTACGTGCAAAACCCCCACCGACATCCGCGCCTTCCTAGGCACGGCTGGAACAATGAGGATCTGGATCGAAAACTTCTCAGCAACTGCCTGCCCTCTCGTCGATCTCATACGGAAAGACGTGGAGTTCACCTGGACAGCTCAGCACGATCAAGCCATGGAAGACCTCAAGTTAGCAATCATCAATTCTCAAGCGCTCATCCCCATCGACTACACCGCACCCCGCCCCGTATTCCTAGCAGTCGACTCTTCATGGCGCGCAGTCGGCTGGATCCTGTCCCAACAGTGCGAAGACGGTCAGTGCCGGCCATCGCGTTTCGGCTCCATCGGCTGGAACGACCGCGAGAGCCAATACTCCCAGCCAAAGATAGAGCTCTACGGCCTCTTTCGGACCCTCCGTGCTCTTCGTGTTCATATCGTCGGCATCGCTGATTTAATCGTAGAAATGGACGCGCAATACATCCGAGGGATGCTGAGCAACCCCGACGTCCAACCCAACGCAGCAATGAACCGGTGGATTGCTGCCATCAAACTCTTCGACTTCAAGCTTGTTCACGTACCAGCGGAGAAGCACACGGGTCCTGACGGCCTCTCCCGATGCGAACCAATCCCAGGCGAAGATGATGGCGACGGCGATCCAGAAGAATGGATTGACGAAGTCCTCTCACTCGGCATCTGGGTCGACACCCGGCAGTACACTCGACACCGCCTCGCCAGCGTTTTTGAAACCGAGGTAGGAGTACCCCTGGATGCGCCAACAACCCCGCAAAGCAAAGAAACAGCTCTTGAAGCCGAGCTAGAAGAGATCCGCAAGCTCCTCACGGCCGACGCCCCCAGTATCATAGCCACCCCCGAACGCCGCTCACTGGTCAAGAAATCAAAACGGTACCTTGTCCTCAACGGCCGACTCTGGCGGCGGCAAGCTCAAGGACGCAACCAACTCGTCTTACCACCTCCCCAACGCAACACAACAATACGAGAAGCACACGACGGCCTCAGACACAAGGGATTCTACAGTACCCTGCGGACCCTCTTAGACCGATTCTGGTGGCCGACCATTGCGCACGATGTCAAGCAACACATTGCGACGTGCCACGAGTGCCAGATCCGGCAGACGACGAAGATACACATCCCTCCGACCGTCGCTACGCCGGCCCCTCTCTTTCGTAAAGCGTACATTGACACTATGCTAATGCCCCATGCCGCAGGTTTTCGGTACATCGTCCAGGCTCGCTGTTCGCTGACCGCATGGCCGGAGTGGCGAGCGCTTCGAACCGAAACCGGCAGAACGCTGGCGGCGTTTATCTTTGAAGACTTACTGTGTCGATGGGGAGCAGTCGAGGAGATCGTGACCGACAACGGCGCGGCCTTTGTCGCCGCGCTCGACACCCTCGCCGACCGATACGGTATCCGCCACATCCGCATCTCAGCGTACAACTCGTGTGCAAACGGAGTCGTGGAACGGCAACACCGCACAATACGAGAGTCCCTCGTAAAGGCGTGCGAAGGCAACATCGCAAGGTGGCCCTCCCTGGCTCCCCACGTGTTCTGGGCAGATCGTGTCACAACGAGAAAAGCGACAGGGCATACCCCCTTCTTCATGGCTCACGGTGTGGAGCCCATTCTTCCATTTGATATCACGCTAGCTACCTTCCTAGTGCCCTTTGCCGCCAAAACGCTGCTCACCAGCGAACTGCTTGCGATACGCGTGCGCCAGCTCCAAAAGCGCGACGAAGACCTCGCAGCCATCCATGACAAAGTGCTGAAGAGCCGCTTCAAGTCCGTAAGACAGTTCGAGCGAGCACATGAGAACGCGCTGCGAGACTTCGACTTCAAACCGGGAGCTCTCGTACTCGTGCGCAACTCAAGTATCGAGACCGACCTCGGGCGCAAGTCCAAGCCGCGCTACCTCGGCCCTATGGTCGTCGTGCGTCGAACCCCGAATGGATCGTACCGACTTGCGGAGCTCGATGGCACAATCTCGAAACTGAGATTCGCGGCCTTCCGCCTGGTTCCATACCACACGCGCTCCCAGTCCTCGATCCCGGTCACGCGACTAATCGAGCGCAAAGACCTCACGAAGACTTACCTGGACGAAGACCAAACCCCGGAGGACGGAGATGGAAGGAGCATGGAGGAGGAACCGGATCAGGGACGCGTATTAAGGCCGAGGTACAGAGGGAATTGAGGAGATGGATGCGAACGAGAAAAACTTCGGCGCCGAAGAAGACCTTGACCAGGGATGGTCAGAATTTCGACACCCGGGCTGGTGTAAGGGATACCCTTGCGTTAGGCTCGAAACCACACACTCTCACCATACCCGCCACTCAACAACAACTACACATCCCGCACTCACCGCAAAACCTGACAGGCTCAATACCGCCTAACGAGCCTCAAGGCTTTCATTTATTACTTTAGATACCAGACTGTTTTCATGTATATAAGGGCTCAGCCCTCCTCTCGAGAAAGACAGCTTTTAACCGGCTCATACCCCTCTCTGTTGCTCCTGCTGAGCATTTGTGTTCCTGCGCGCGTTTCCCTTATCTCGCTGATAATCGTCTCCATGTCCACCTGACACTTTCCTAAAAGGGGTCGCTGACCTAATCACTGAACTTCACTGAACTCGTACACAGCGTCTTTGACTCGCTACAGTATGTCGATAGTGCACGTGCAGCAAACAGACCAGCAGTACCCGGGCCATTCATTACTCACGCGTATTCACGCTTTAGGGAACTGTGACTTAGCTGTGATGGCTGACCCAGGACAACAACAACATCAACAACAACTACGACTTCACCGATGCAGCCCCGAGCCGATCAAGCTGCCAACTGGCGCCACCACCGCCCCACCACTGGCACTGCAAGTCCGATTGCGTCGCCTGGGCTGACACAAATACGAGGTGCAAGGTGCACCGTCTCCAACTCGACTCCGGTGACAGCAAGGCGAAGACCGAGGCAAAACCGAACACCACCAACGACCATGGTGACAACACCGACGCAAGTCACATACAACACACAACGCAACACACAATGGGAGGCCGAGGACAACAACATGCAACAGACACAACGATAAGGGTAGCGCGACGATAGCAGTGGGGGGGGATTCGGATGTGGCAGGCCTTATACTAGTTAGAAGTAGTTACATTGTGTAGTAGTTACAGTTTGCTATCATACTACACGCAGCTGCTGCGGGCTGCGTCACCCCTGTATGCCTTGGTTGCAACCGGTCAAAACCAACTGCAACCGACTGCAACCGAGTTGGGTTACAGCTGGTTGAGAGTGATTGAGAATAGTGAAGCAACCAGTGAAAACCAGTTGCCCACAGTTGCAGTTGCAGTTGCACTGTTCAGGCCAGAGGACCAACCGGTCTCGGTTCTGGTTGCTGACAAATTGGGAAAAAAACCGGACTCAACCAGACTTTCAATCACTACCTGTGTCAGAGAGGAGATGCAGACCAGTCAGCCTGGGGGCTCGACCCTGAAAAGGGGGTGATGTTACAGTTTGGACTGACAGAATGCCTCAGCCCGGAAGTGGACACTGACATACAAGGGTATGACACCGTGTCAGCAGTATATCGTCATGGACTTAGTTGATCAGTCAGCCAGGTAAGCTCCGGCACATGTGATTGTGTACGATACGGCTCGGATCATGACTCACTACTAGGATAGCTGTACTAGGGTTTGCTCTGCTTACGCTATTGGCTAGTAGTACTTGTACCCCTGCCAATCACTAAATGTAACAAAGCCTCACGATTTGCACATACTCTGAGCACAATGGAGTACAGAAAGTACAGAAGGAGGATACAACATGAAAGGTACATATCCAAAGCCAGAACACATATTAACGCATCACAACAGTTGTGGTCAAAACATTTGATGAGCATCCAGATGAACGCAAGCTGCGCAAGGCATCCTCGCCGTCAACGATGGCTGAGCGACAAAAAAATACAACTCACATTCGGCCACTGCACGGCATGGAGTTGCCAGGTTTGCCGAGTAAAGGTGATACGGTAATGGGGTTCGACACAACACCGTTGGGATCGTGAGCCATGCATTGCATGAGGAGGGTGTGGAGGTTGTCGTACTGTGGCTTCTCATCGAAGCCGAGGGATTGGATTTGCTGTGTAAAAGCGACGAAGGGTGCAGGTAGGCCTTGGCAAAGAGTTTTACTCGAGGCGATCTTCTTCTCGAGAACAGATGCTGCATACTTCTCAATGGACCCCTTGATGATGTTCTGCCAAGGTAAGCGACCACGACATAGATAGACTATACTATACACAAGTGATTCAAGATCGTCACAGCGTGACTGCGTCCGTCCTAAATGGCTGTTGATTGAGGTAAAGGCGATAGTGCCTACGGTCTTGAGCCCAGAAACCAGCGGAACATGTCGACGAGTAGAGGAATTGCGAAAGAGTTGGGCCAAGCCGAAGTCGATTATAAACACCTGGCTGCTTAGCTCGTCAACACCTGTCATGAAGTTTGTGGGTTTGACATCTCGATGAATGTAGCTTCATTCGTGTAGTGATTTGAGACATGAGAGCTGTAAAAGAGTGGGTATATGAACTAAACATCCGGGAGTGTGAAACGGATGGATACTACCATTTGACTGGCATACAAAAATACCAAGTTGATGTCATGACGCTTGGATATCACCTCGTCTAACGTGAGGTCGAGGCGATCAAGTACCATCACGTTGTAGGGGACCTCTCTACCATACCAATGCATGGTAGGGATTCCTGACATGCCAGAGAGAGCCTTGTAGACGCTATGCTCGTGAGAGAGCCTAAGAGTGTGTGTTTGGATAGGTTCAAATTTTAGGGCAATGTCTTGCCCAGTTTTGATATCTCGTCCCAGATAGACATCCCCTAGAGGGTTGAGTAAAATCGAAGCGCCTCAATCAGAATGGCTCACTGGAAGTGCCAGAACCCAGTAACGTTCCCACTCTATACCTTCCACGTACACGAACTATGTTGGGCTGCTGACTATTTAGACGTGTCCTGAGGCGTTCATTTGAATCCGACATGGGGATGGGAATTTGGGTTGACCAAGTATATCCCAGAAATATAAGTCAATAAAAAGACAGGGAATTTGGATGCAATGGATGAAAATGGGAGAGACGGACGGAGAGAACAGAATGGTCTGTGCTAGTTAGAGCTCCAACGAGATATTCCCACAGTTTTTCCAACAATAACGAGAGCATGTATGAGAAGATGAGAGTGCGTGTATTGAGATACATGGAAGTACCGAGTCGGGAACATGTGAGGTATCTAAAACCAAAATACCTAGAGTTCAATGTCGTAGTTCTTCATATCGTCGCCAAGTAGTTCATCCCTCGCCGCTTCGACGTCCTCACCCAACAAAGAATCAAGCATGATCATCAGCTGAAAGTCTTCCTCTGTCTTGGTCTCTCCCAGCATCGCAGCTTCCAGGGTCTTCCAACCAGCTGTGAAGTCTAGACGCTGCTTCTTCAGCAGGAACTTCAGCATTTGTAGAGCCTCCATTAAGGCAGCGGAGATCCAATTTTGCTTCTTGGTATCGGTCTCCCCAGCTGATGAGAAGACGCGCTCACATGGGATGGAAGACGCCTGAATCGGAAGGTAGTCCATGGCGATAGCAAACAGCGTCGGGAATTCTGACTTGTGGGCCTATCAGTAGCGCGAGTTGTAATAGCGCTGCTAACCTGATTGAGTGAGATACGGGCTTACCTCCCAGTAGATCAGGATGCTGGTCTTGTCTGACGTCAACAGACCCAAGGTGTACTTTTCGAATTCGTCTTCGACACTTCCCATCTGGTCTGAACTAGTATTGAGTCCGGGGTAAATGGGGTGATCCTTGAGCTGGAAGCGTGTCGATGTCTTTGCATACGATGGAAGCTTGGAGGCCCGGGGAGCTTCGGTTTGAGCGGGTCGCACGATAGATGGGTCTTGTTCACAATACTTGCACATCTAGGGCAAATAGTCAATGCAAGAATGTGAGAATAGGTCAAGTACTTACGAGGTCGTGCATGATTTGTTTGGACCTCTTGATGTATTCCGAATCCCACTCGCGCTGGATCCATGAGAAGCGTATGGAAGGGTTGAGAACTTTATATTGTATGCATCAGCAACTGTGTAATCTAGAAAACAGAAACTCACTCATGGCGATGATGTAGGCATCAGTGTTGTCCATCTGCTTGTAATACTTTCGTGCCCAGGCCAAACCGACCTGTGTCCAGTATTGCAGTTCCGGGTGTTCCTCACCCAGTCGCTCCCGTTTAGTCATGAGAAGTTCGAAACTGGCAATGGCACCGCACAAGACCAGCGTTGATTCGGATGACATAGTTTGCAGGACCACGTGTGCAGCCTCGTGATTGTAATCAGGTCAATGTGACATGCGAAGGGTGTTTGGAGAACGTACCTCAAGGACGACTTCTATGCTCTCTAGGAGCTCCCAGTCGATGGCGCTTAACTTCATAGACTCGATGGCTGACTCTTTAGCGAAATACATATCTACGGCCTTAATGTCTAGAATTAGTACTGATGGTTGATGAGGACATCTAAGCTTACCTCTCGAAGAAAATGGAAACGTTGAATCATGAGGTAAACAGAATCCCATCGAGTCTTGACATGCTGAATGAGCTGGAGTGGCGGAGCATTGCATAAATCAGGGTCATCCTTGGTACAGAGCCAGACGATCCCCATGAATGTCTGCTTTCTGGCATCCGATGCACGTATGTAGCAGACAATATACGCAACACGTTTGATAGGATCGCTTTTCAGACTCCTAAGCCACGCCTGACGCCCTGGTGGCTGCGATGCGATGAACTCATCGTTGAGTTCAGGCCCTGTTTGACAACGAGGATCAAAGTCATTGTCATTGTCACCATCCAAACCGTTGCTGTCCAGGTATTTCTTGCTGACTCGAGTACTTGCACCGATGATGTGGGCGGTGCAGATGTTGATGACGTGGGGGTAGCACATGATACAATTATTGAGATGATGGAACGCAACCTCACACTCGACGAGTAATTCTTGCAACTCTTTCATAGCAGCCTCATTATTTGAAGCATTGTCAAGAGTGAAATGGCCAATCTATGGTTTTCAGTAAGGTTCGTGGCATCAACACATGGATACATACCTTCAATGTAATACGGGCGCGATCAATGAGGTACATGATGGCCTCAGCAATGTTTTTACCCGTATGTGCACCCGTGAGGTGGTGAAAGCCAATTAGAGCAGCTTTCAGAGAGAGATTGTTATTAGCGTCCCGGGCAATCCAGTGTGATGTAACAGCCAGATACGGGGATAAGGATCTACTTGACCAGATATCCGCGGTGAAACTTATCTGACCACATGATTTCTTGCAGTTACGGGTCAATACAACGTCGTCAATGCTCTTGGCACCAAGGAGATGACCTACAGTAAGTTCGTCACGCAATTCCGTGAAGGCTTTCGCCCATTCAACGGTAATTTTTTCACGTATTGTGTCATGTGTTCGAGTTCAGGTCAGAGAAGCCAGCAGATATCACGAAATTCAGGGCAGTCGACTACACGAAGTGACTGGGTTCAAAAGGGTAAGGTAAGACAGACGTCAAGTAGGGCAACGCTCGCCTGGTCATCCGCGACGATGAAGCGAATAAGAAATTGGATGAATACAGCATAACTGTACTCAGGAAGCCTACGCCCAGGCGAGCCTTCCTGCATGGCAGGCTTATCTTGCGCATCCAAAGACTTGTGCTTCCAGTTGTGAGTCTTGGCAGCATCCTTGTATAAGGCCAAATGCTTCACGACCAGGTGTTTCCGAAGGTTACTGTTACCTGTATTTGGACCATAGGAGCGTGCCTTCTCTTCACTAAGGCCCTCCTTCCTGATGCTTCATCAGAATCACAGCACGAATAATACATGATGACTTACAAACACGCATTGCACTGTCTCATCTTCACACCATCCTCATTACAAAACTCGTCAAAAAAGACTTCCATATCGCTGACTGGAGGCCCAGTGTCAGAGTCTAAAGTGGCAAGAGTGTTGGATTGCGGAGTGAGTAAGCCTTTTGAGTGATCAGGAGCTGGTTCATCCTGGGGATCGTCACTATCACTGGCAACGTCGGGAAGCTCGAATTCTTTACCGCCACTGTCATGTGCGACGGGCTTGATTGCAGTACGCTTGTGGACGTCAAAGCAAAATCGTTGTTAGAATTATATTGAACTCACCTGGGTCCGAGCATACTGACCCTGGCCAGTTGACGGACAAGAGTCCGCAGGGACAACTTTGGCCTTCGTAGCGGTAGACTAAGTTTTGGTCGCCAGTTTATAACCCCCAGTGTCGAACGATATCAAACTTACTGGCACACGGGAATGAGTACACCAAACCTGGCCAGTCAAGGGCACCAGGGCAGCAGGAGCTGGCGAGCCTTCGTGTGGGTCTAAGGGGACATTATTGACAACTTTGGCCTTCGGAGCACGTCAAGTGGGCATTGATGCAGATGTGGGACAAAAAAAAAAGAGTTGTCCCCGCTATATGTAAGTAAAACAAACAGACGTAAGCGAACAGGCCTCCTCAGGCCTCATGTCACGCACGTGCAGTCAAGCTTGGACCTTACCGAACTCAGGTCATTGCGCAACGCAAACAATTACAATAAATTCAAACGACTGACACTAAGACATGAGTACAATCGACAGTATGATGACAGAAAACATGAGCTATCAAAGTGACTTGTTTCATTTCGGTAATGCCTCCCATTCTACAAGATCCCCACTTTCGCCCTCCACTGCAACATCCCTGCATCTCTTGGAACCCGAATGTGCGACCCATCTCTCTGTAAGAGGGAGAATAAGTGCCTGCCATTTGGCAGGTTCGACAGCTGGCCAAGGAATGTCTGGATTGATGGCCGCAGTAATAATGTAGATAGCAGCTTTGTGGCTTTGGAGGGCCGACATCTGAGTCTCGTACTGTGTAAGTTGCGCTTCGTATAATAGCTTCTCTTGCGATGGTTCATTAGCAGTGGTCGGCTTCGAAGGTGATTCGGTTCCCTGAGCGCCCTCATGAAGAGCTTGGTGGATCATGTTATTGACGCTGAATTCGAGAGTAGAAGGTGCCTCTGGCCATTCCTGATGACAAACGCCAAGTAATTCCCTCAAATTGAGCAGGAGTCGAGTGAGAGGGGCATTGTCACGAAAGACAATTTTCTTGAGTTCTTGTTCACCACGCATGAACATGGATTTCGTCGGTGCTCCGAGCCTCCGAAGACTTGTGGATCGAAGTCCAAGTTAATGATGCCTGATAGCAGCTCCGTTCCCAACTCGGCTTGGACATAGTGGGTAGCCATCCAGAGCAAAACAAGAAATGCGGACTTGATGTCGTGAATGAACGTCTGGTTGATCTTGGGATTTTCTATGAGGTCCGCTGCCATAAACTGCCATGTACCCTGCAATTTTCTCGTTAAGAAGGCGCCAGCTGGAGGGATTGGACTAACGTACCATACAGGTGGACTGGCGAGCACCGCCTGCCATTGGATCACCCGGGTCGACCATTTTACAGAGGTCCCAATCAATGAGAAGCCCGCCTTTAAAGTGAGGGCACTCCGTTAATAGTATGTTATTGGCACTGATGTCGCGATGAAGGACCCCGCATTTCTCGTACACGTCGCGATGAGCTGGAAACAGTCAGTTGGCAGTCAACAAAAGTAGAGAGGGGTGGATACACACCGATCAATGCTGCACGAATGGCACGTACCATGTCCCTACTGCATCGGAACATTTCCAACTTTTTGCCGACATCATCAAGGATTAGTCGGTGGTGCCGATGGGGGGTGAATATGTGTGTTGGCAATATCAGTGCCCAGGGCACATCGACAAATTGGCCAGCGTGAGTGCGTGTAAAATGATAGGTGTCCTTGCCAACATCACCAGAGGCCGAGCAATAAGGGATATTGGGTATCTTGGTGTCATTGAGAATCTTGTAGAGTTCTCCCTCCCTCATTATTCCGTCGCAAGCAACCCTCCAGGAGTCCTTGAAGAAGACGATACGACTCTTGTGGATGTCGTATGCAATTGACACTGTGGGCATTGTCCAATGTTAAGTAGATTCTTATGTTAAATTTATGAGAAGGATTCTCCAAAAATGTCTAAAATGTTGCCATGTAAAACATTGTAAACTTATTTACAATGTACTCTATGATGAAGAAAGAGTTATGCCACCAGATACATTGCAATCATATTTACAATATGATCCCCTATAAAATTTTAATGTGATTCACAAATTCATTGTCAATGAACTCGTGTCATTTATCCCGATGACATAGCAGTCCATATTCCCAATATAATCCCTATATATTCTCAGATTTCATCAAGAGGATATTTCGGCGCGACATCCGACATCGGAACATCGTAAGTCAGCGACTCAAGACATTAAGATTCAAGATATCGAAATCTCAAAACGACTCACAATATTCAGCGACATCAGAATGTCTCGAGTCAATGTCTCGAGACATGAATTTTCCGAATCGTCAATCGCAATCGAGTACGAGTACCCGCGTAAACAAATAATACGAGACTGTATATTAGATTCGCAAAGTGGACAATCCAACTACTGTACAGTGTACCCTAGACACCTACAGAGTATGTCGCGAGCACTTCCAACACCGTGGTCCATTCAAGAATGAACCAGACACCGACACACTTTTTGAACGTGATATTGATGGTACCACGCAGGACTTGGGGACGCGCTGGAGGAAGGGTGGCACCCCAACCACGACGCCGACGAGGATGCCCCTACCGCAATGGGCACTCCGTCAACGCGAGCCACGCAACCCCCTAATCACGGCGGCGACGGTAATGCGATGGAGAAGCGACAATGGGACGTCAGCAGCGGCGACAACAACGCGACGGCGAGGCAACGAGGGGACGGCAACGTGTGGGGAGATTGGGTTGCCGAGTTTCAGGTTGCCCGAGACCGAAAAAAGCGCAGAAAGTTTAAAAGAAAAGAACACACGAATACTAAGCAAGAATGACCTATTTACTTTAAAGTAAGTTGGACACTTGCCAGCCTAGGTTAGTTGTGCGACGGCGCCGTCATCTTCTAGCCCATTTTCTCCCTAATAGAACAAAATAGATATCAGTATAAATACGCATACAATTTGATGAACTTACCCCCATACACCGCCTCAGTACAGTACACATGATGCGTTGCAACGTGGACGTGGGCTCGCGTACAGAAATCGACGGTAATATGACCGCCTGATTCTGCCGCGCCGCTTTCGCCGTGCCAGCCTGTAGGCCTGCAAGTTGTTGTGAGTACCGGGGGTTAAAGGGTGCGTAAGAACGTACCTCATAAACGCGAACTTTACCTTCCGTCGCCAGAGTTTCCTCCTCACAAGATGTGCCTGAACACGCTCTTCCACGGTGTTCCGTTCTTCTTTATTGGCGTTGTAGAGGCCGTTCCATACAATGATAAACGTCATTGGGGTGAATGGATCGAAGAGGGAGCGAGCGACGCAGCGGCTAAGGGAAAGAGCTAAAGTTTGTACTTGTTTATGTTAGTCCGGGAATATCAGCGATAACGCGAGAAAAACAAACATCAATCAGATACTCAGACCTGGACTTCTTGTCAAGTCCATAGGTGATGGCAGCTGCTTTAAACTCGTTGATAATGCAGAGGATCTGAAGGCCTGCAATAGTGTCGGTGTCCTTGGTTGTGTGGCGCTCAGCATTGAAGTACATTGAAGTAGGCAGGCGACAACCGTCACAATATCCTCGCTGAGGTAGGCCTCAGTGGTCTCCTTCTCCTTACCTAGGACCATGGCAGCGTCTTCCCCGAAAGTTAAATCATGCTTAACCGGTACAGCAGGCACCAGAGGGCGACGGCGGAGGCATGGAGCAGCGCTCCAGGCGCCTCCAGGCCGGAGACAAGGATTGTCGGGTGGAGGAAACGTTAGGACGCAGTAATAGGGCACAGAAAACAGGCGACGGAACTCACCTTGACAACGGCAGAGAGTATATGAAGCGTCGCTCCACGCTCCACGGCCAGGACTCGACGAAGAGGCTTACCACTCCCGCCCTGCCCCGCCTTCCTCTTCTCCGACCGACACCGGGTGCCAAGTCAGGATTGGCCGTCGACAGACAGCGAGTACTAACGGTTGCCCACTATGGGCAGCAGGACCGGCCACAATGATATCGACACAGCAACGCGCGCACCAGTGCCAAAGGCATCCGAACGCGGCTCACCCCACTGCGACTCCGCGACGGCGGTAGGAGGGGGGTGGCCTAAGGTCGTCAGAGGGCGACGGCGGAGGAAGAGGCATGGAGCAACGCTCCAGGTGCCTCCAGCCTGGCGACGAGGACTGTCCGGTGGAGGAACTAGAAACAAGTTAGGACGCGGTGATAGGGAATGGGAAGGTGGCGACGGCACTCACATCGACACCTACAAATAGAGACCATCGCCCCACGGCCAAGACTCAATGAAGAAAAGGCTTGCCACTCCTGCCCTACCCCGCCTTCCTCTTCTCCAACCTGACATCCGTAGTGGTGCCAAGTCAGGATTGACCGTCACCAGACGGCGAGTACTAACGGTTGCCCACTATGGGCAGCAGGACCGGCCACAATGATATCGACCCAGCAACACGCACGCTGGTGCCAGAGGCATCCGAACGCGGCTCACCCCACTGCGACTCCGCGACAGCGGTAGGAGGGAGGTGGCCTAAGGTCGTCAGAGGGCGACGGCGGAGGAAGAGGTATGGAGCAACGTTATAGGGGCCTCCAGCCTGGAAACGAGGACTATCGGGTAACTAGAGAGAAGTTAAGATGCAGTAACAGGACATGGAAAGGCAGCAACCGCACTCACCTCGACAACGACGACAAAGCGAGCATATGGAGTGTCGCTCCACAGCCAAGACCCAATGAAGGACAGGCCTGCCACTCCCGCCCTGCCCCGCCTTCCTCTTCTCCAACCAACACCTGGTGCCAAGTCAGGATTGACCGTCAACAGACAGCGAGTACTAACGGTTGCCCACTAGAGGCAGCAGGACCGGCCCTGATGATATCGACCCAGCAACGCACACGCCAGTGCCAAAGGCATCCAAACGCGGCTCACCCCACTACGACTCCACGGCGGTGGTAGGAGGGGGGCGGCCTAAGGTCGTTAGAGGGCAACAGCGGAGGGAGAGTAGCGATCCAAGGACATCCAACCTAGAGAGTTGCGAGTTCGACCGGATCTGATCTGGAGGGAAGGGTGACCACATAGACATCGAGAGAGAAAAAAACTCACTTGGAAAGGTATACAGAGCGTTTCCACCGAAAACGAAGCGAGGCAGGCCAACGAAAATGAAAGTCTACGACGTGGGTCAAACCGAATCATAAGTGCCACCAGGCAGGGGGAGGCACGAGTACCCCACCGAGGCAACCAGGCGGCACGCCAAGGTCACTCGTGAAGTGCATCGTGGGGAAAGGATGAGAAAAGACGGAAAGAGTTTGGACAGCTTGAAGATTGAGGACACCAGGTAAGAGGGAAGGAGGGGGGCAACGAACGCTCCCACCGAGGCAACCAGGCGGCACGCCAAGGTCGCTCGTGAAGGGCGCTGTGAGGTGAGGGTGACAAAAGACCCGAACAGCACGAAGTGGGACCCAAAAGAAGAGGGAGATGGTGATGGTAACGTGGTAGTAGAGAGTGAGCATGGGGGTTAAACGTTAAACGTTAAGAGCCCGTCCGGCGCATGGTTTGTCGGGCCCGGCATCAGCCAAAAAAAAAGATTTGTTTTTTATTTGTTGGTCCCCGCAATAAGACCGTCCGGTGCAGTTGGTCGCACCTGACCGCGGCAAGGTCGCTCCCAACCGCCCTGCCAAAAATAAAAACGGGTCCATACCCATTTTTATTCGTTGTCGGGCTCGACAAGCTTGGTCGGGACGTGACTGTATCACGGTCACACATTATATAATGTCTTGATAAATCACACCTCCGAACGTTCGATGAACACTCAAAGCCCCTGGGGCCGTGTATCAATGAAGCTGCACATTAATTTCCAGGCGTTGACTACACAATACTACAGTACAATTAAATACCTCCTTATTGTGAGAACCATATCAGGGAGATGGTGATACCCTCTAGGAAACAGTCTAAGATTGCAGAAGGTCTAGGGTGTGTGAAGCGTCGCAAGGTGTCGCGCAGGCCACCGCGGGACGCGAGCTGTCGTGTATGTGTCTGTGGCCATTGCGGACACCCTGGAATCGAAGGGTTAAAGCTGCACGCGAGTGCAGCGAGGTCGGGAAGGGAAAAGGGGTCGGTCAGTCGTGAGTGGTCGGAAACAGTCGTGCACGCTTCTGCGCGGGACAAAACTTTGCATAGGTGGCCGCCAGGGTTGGGAATGCGTCGTGTTCGATTCGCTAAGGCCGCGCGCGAGTGCTGCACAACAGAACGGTCCGCTATGAGCACAAATGTCACATTTACTCACGTGTTACAAAAATAAAATACATTTTCCTGTTGCGACTGAGAGGTGCGTTCAGCGGTCCGACTAAACATTTTTAATGCTGGAGCAGACTGATTTATCCGACCCATCAGACTGAGGTCGCGAGCAGCTATTTCCGAGGGGCGACTTTGCACCGGACGGGCTCTAAACGTTAAACTCCAAATCATTTACCGGCCGTCCCCGCCGCCTCTAATTCTGGCTAGCCAAGGTTTTAGCTACTGTACATGTCTTTTCTGAATTTAAACCTCATAGGCCTTATCCTTCGTGCTGAATAAATCAGGTTGCGTTCCCGTTCTATTTGGTGTGAATCTTGGCGAACCAAGTCGTGAACAGTCCCAGCCCAAGTCTCATGAGAAATGGAAATCCCCGCACTTTATCGCAGCCGTTCTCTTCCCGCAAATCAGTAGCAAACTCGTCTTAGTTTTCTTTATCCCTCGCCCCTTTCCTTTCTTAACATAGATCAACAACTTAGAGGTTAAGTAGATTCAGACGCTGCATTTACATATACAAAGCAATAAGACGGGTCATCCGGTCAACATAAGCACTCCCTATGGCCATCACCCTGGCACCGATTTCTCTCGAATATCTTTCTCCTTCCTCGTTTTTGTGGTGACGGTCGACGCGTGGGTAATCCAACTCGGTTCTCTGTTGACACGGATAGCAAGAACTCGATCATGATTGAGAGGGGACTCCACCCCTGACGAAACACACTCCCATTGATTGGCTATGTTGAGCATCCAGTATAGAAATACATTCCTAGAAGTGTCAAGGTGAACATAAAGATGTCCAGTCTTGGCCTGGGGGATAGTGGGTGGCATTAGGATGCTCGAATTAGACTTGCCAAAGTACCAGATTGTGTAACCGCTTCCGGAATTAGAAGAGAAGGATCACTGGCGTATCTGGTAAGAGGCTTTGACGTTGGTGTCCGTGGGCTTGGGCGCAGGTTCGGGCGCGCCAGATGGTGATAGTGATGTTGACGAGCTAGAACATAAAATAAGGCCATGAGAACCTTATGGGGGACTGAGCGCACGAACATACCCTTGCGACTGCACTTTTGCTAGCTTTGCGATACCGAGAAGAGCAGGAATTATACTTTGCTTATCGTGAGGGGAGATAGCCAGGGAGTTGAGTTGAGCATTAAAAACTGAATCAAAGTCCTCTCCGCTGAAACCACCCGCCATCAGACAGGACATGGCACGGGTGACAAGGGGCATGGACGGAGAAGATGTATGTGGTTGGAGGAAAGCAGTGATTGACTGGGTAATCATGTCCATGGTACCACTGCTAGGGGGTATATCCACAAAATGTATGTCAGATCAATTGAAATTGCAGAGAGAAAAAACGTGAAAGTGACCTGGTTGCCGGAGCCATCATAGAATTCGAAGGAGCAACTCGGTCAATAGACCAACTAACGATGAGACGGTTTAGCAGATCTGAGAACAAAATGTCGCGACCTTGATCGCGACTCACTCCATTACTTTCGCTACATTCGATAGCTGACCATCGGGTTCCATATGATAACACCTCATTGGAAATCTCTGCCAGAGAATTGTCTAATTTTGTGTGGGATACAATGAGTACAAAGGTCAAGCCGTATAAGAGAAGAGAACCTTCGTGGCGTTCGGGGCCATGTCACTGCTATCAAGCTGAACCGAGAAGCATTCGTCATCGTCGCTACCAGAGGGGTCCATGCAAGCTTGCGAATTCTAGTACCTTGGAATAAACTTTGGGAAGGATAGTACCGCGACAGTACATCTGAACGTCCAATTTATCTGTAAACACGATCAGACGATGACAAATAGTGGTCGGCACCATCAACGTGCCAATTTCCGTAGCACACAATCAGATGTTTTATTGTTCACATTTCTCAGCCAAGTCAGATCATATGGGAACAAGCGAGTCAATGAGCTGTCCTAGACACCGTTTGAAAGAAATGAAACCCACCAGAGCTGTCAACAGAACTTCACTATATCCGGTGAACAATGGCGATGTCACCCTTCCTGAGATCACCTTCAACAGCTGGTCAAGAGCTAAGTATTCTATTCCCCAGAGATGGCCAGTCACTGTGCAAGGTCCGGTCTGAAGTATCAGAGAAAGAATTTCAGTCACTTGTACGAACGAAAAGTGTAACACTCACAAGGACACCATCCAGTGTGCGGCGGCGGGCGATCATTGTCAGTCTAGTCAGCAGACAAAGGGAGGCCAAAGGCAGAGAATTAACGCTCCCTGCACATCGAAGCATGTGCTTGAAATGCCGCACCTGCCACTGGCAAATCTGACATGATTTAAGTTCGTCAGAGGCGTGCAACGTTGCGAAGAGACTAGCACATAGGATTCAAGATTGCATTGTTACGTAGTCAGGCCAGCTAGGGGCCTTGTTCTTTCGCGCCCACGCACATATCATAACGGCATATCACCATTGGTGCTCGCTTCTGCGCTAGCGCTAAAGATCATAGTTCATTGTAATATAATTCGCGCCCATCGCGACATCGCACCATCATTCTTCTCCTAAGGTCAGAGGTCAGAGTCCATTGTAACATTATTTTAAGCTAGCCTCACATTGCATGACTAGTAGATTGTGACGCTTGTGATCATGATAAGCACCCCAAACGACGTCGACTGCCCCGAGTCACGGCTGAATGACGTCCCCATTGTTCGATTAGTAGTATTTAGCTCGTGACACCAAGAACTAACTTATAAATCGAAAGCGTATGATGCGATTGTTGCTCGTTGCCAGTGTCGTGACGGGAATCTGGATACATCAGTTTAGATGCCACATAAGAAGCAAGACGCACACTTGCGAACGCTCACTTTTCATCCGCAACAGTGCGGGCAAGAGCATTGGATGGACCTGGTCATGTTTTGAAGAAGGAAAGTGTTGCGGATTGAAGCACAAAAATACCATTGTTTTCAATTGGTTTTTGAATCAACTGCAGGTCCAATTACGCACTACCCATGTGCGACTCGATTCCTTCTGATGCACCTGTCAAGAATAGTATTAGAAATACATGTAACACTTACACGCCACAGACTGCCCACTTGTAGCAGTTGACCTGCAAGAGGCGGTGGCTTACCACTCCCGCCCTGCTACACCTTCCTCTTCCCCGACCTGACACTTGGTGCCAGATCAGGATTAACCATCACCAAACGGCGAGTACTAACGGTTACCCACTAAGGGCAGCAGGACTGGCCACAATGATATCGACACAGCAACGCACGGGCCAGTGCCAAAGGCATCCGAACGCGGCTCACCCCACTGCGACTCCGCGACGGCGGTAGGAAGGGGGCGGCCTAAGGTCGTCAGAGGGCGACGGCAGAGGAAGAGGTATGGAGCAGCGCTCCAGGGACCTCCAACCCAGAGACGAGGACTGTCCGGTGGAGGAACTAGAAACAAGTTAGGACACGGTGATAGGGAATGGAAAGGTGGTGATGGCACTCACATCGACACCTACAAATAGAGACCATCGCCCCACGGCCAAGACTCAACGAAGAAAAGGCTTGCCACTCCTGCCCTACCCCGCCTTCCTCTTCTCCAACCTGACATCCGTAGTGGTGCCAAGTCAGGATTGACCGTCACCAGACGGCGAGTACTAATGGTTGCCCACTATGGGCAGCAGGACCGGCCACAATGATATCGACCAAGCAACGCGCACGCCAGTGCCAAAGGCATCCGAACGCAGCTCACCCCACTGCGACTCCGCGACAGCGGTAGGAGTGGGGCAGCCTAAGGTCGTCAGAGGGCGACGGCGGAGGAAGAGGTATGGAGCAGCGATCCAAGGACATCCAACCTAGAGAGTTGCAAGTTCGACCGGGTGTGATCTGGAGAGAAGGGTGATCACAATGACATTGAGAGAGAGAAAAAACTCACTTGGAAAGGTATACAGAGCGCTGCGACCGAAAACGAAGCAAGGCAGGCCAGCAAAAATGAAAGTCTACGACATGAGTCAGAACGAATTATAAGTGCCACCAGGCGGGAGGGAAAACCACAAGCACTCCTACCGAGGCAACCAGGCGGCATGCCATGATTGGTCGTGAAGGGTGTCATGGAGAAAGAATGAGTCAAAACGGGAAGAGTTTGGAGAACTTGAGGATTGAGGACACCAGGCAAGAGGAAGGGAGGGGAGGGCAATGAACGCTCCCTCTGAGGCAACCTTAACGGCACGTTAAGGTTTCCCGTGAGGGGCGGGTGTAGGAAGAGGGTGCATGACTTGGAACCCAAAACTTGAGGACTTGTCGTGGTGGAGGAGATCGTATAAGAGGTGTGAAGAAAAGCGGCAAGCATGTCTGGTTCTGTGGACACTGGTTCTGACTCCGCGCTCTAGCCGAGCCGACGGCCATTTAAATTTGCGGGGCAAACTCATAAAGGCTTCACCCTCGTCTTCAGTCATAACGTGCAGCATGGTCTTCAAGACACACCCAAGTGAACGCCTACTAGGTGCTACCATGCGCCGTCCCAAGTTCCGTCCACAGCTTCGCATGATGAGCACTGCCCATCGTCAACCCAGTCCGGAGACAAAGAAGCGGAAGGATCCTATTTGGGTGCCTGAGGATGGGGGCATCAGCAAAGAAACACTGTGGGAATTCTGTGATGTGAAGCCACTTTTTATGCTAATTTAATTTGGAAACACATTTGACACGACACCTGATGTCGTGATACTATGCTTACCACACCTCTGCAAAAAAACGGTAATCCTTTTTTGTTGCTTCAACAACATATTGTAGCTACTTCATTTTGCACATATTAATAGATGCATGTATCTCACACCTGATTCTGATTTTTATTCATTTGTTTCTCAACCCGTCCAACATGGAGCAATGGGATCCACCTCTGCAAATTTTGGTCATGCATTGTCACGGCGGCAGCAGGGTTTTGGCAGGCAGAGGAATGGGCAGCGTTTCGGCAAATGTGGCAACATGTGTCAGTCATTTTGCAGTCCGAAAAGGAGTTTGCCGAATTGGCTCACATTTTGTCACCTCTCCATGGTCCTTGGAGAATGTTTTGTCTCCAACCCGATCGCCTTTTTCTATCAACCCAAAAATCTGTAGAGTCACTGCAGTAATGGATGGTAACATCACAGTAAGGTGAGGTCCAGTAGAAATGTTGGGATCGCTCAGATCTGGGGCTGTGGGCACACTTTCTGGACCACCCCATCGCCTTTGTCAATTTTTCACGACCGTAATTTTGCTCTGATCTTCATTATATTGTATGATCTCACATTTACACATGCTAGAGAATATAGTGCTTTTTTTTTTGGGAAGAAAGAGTGTCAGGAAAGTACTGATCCATTACGATCCTTCCAAATTTGCAGATATGGGTACGTTTGCAGAGGTGTGGTAAGCATAGTATCATGACTCGATGACTCTTGAAGTCAAGACTCGTGATGTTAGGGACTCGTGATGTTTGGGATTGGCTCGGGTTCGGATACTGGTTTAGACGGGTCACACGGGTTGACAGGTTCTGTATTACTGTATTACTGTACTACGGGTACAGGTACACAAAGTATAGCTAACTACATACTGACACTGCCATCGTCCCACCACCTTCATCACCACTGATACCACCCACGCCACCCCACCACCGTCGTGATTGTTTTCGCCATGGTCGTCTTTGTGTCGCCGCTGCCTTGACTGTCTTTCTTCAACGTTGCTGCCGCCGCCGTGATCATCCTCGCGTTGTTGTCATCGCCGCCGTGGTCGTCTTTGCGTCGTCGTTGCCGCTGCTGTGGTCGTCTTTGCGTCGCCGTGGCGTCTTGACTGTCTTCGCGGTCGCCACCGCCGCCGTGATCGCCTTCGCGTTGTCGTTGTCGCCGCCGTGTTCGTCTTCGCATTGTCGTCCCCGGTTGTCTTCGCGTCACTGCCACCGTCTTGACTGTCTTCGCCGTCGCCGCTGCTGCCGTGATCATCTTCGCGTTGTTGTTGCCGCCGCCGTGGTCGTTTGTGGTCGTCTTCACGTCACCGCCGCCATCTTGACTGTCTTCGCCGTCGTAGTGGGGTTGAGGTGGCAGTGGGGGCTGTGTCGAGTCGAGATGGCGCCGGTGCGGGTCGCGGTGCACGGCGCTGGTGAAAGTGCGTAGCAGGGTCGAGGTAGCAGTGGTGGCCGTGTCGAGGTGGCGGCAGCGTGGCGGGGTCGAGGTGGTGGTGATAGCCAGGTCGCTAGGATCGAGGGTGTCGCAGCCATGTCGAGGGGGTTGAGGGGCAGCAGGTGCGGGTGTGGTGGTGTTGAGGTTGCGGCGAAGTCATTACGGTCGTGGGAGGTCCTGCCTGGTCGAAATGGGCAAGAGAAAAACAAAAAGTGAAACAAAAACTCATCTGAGTGGGGCCGAGTGCCACGAGATGGTGACAATCGAGACAGCGAAAACAGGATGACCTGCGTACACATGTGTGAGCGGCAGGTGAGGCGAGTTGGGTGCTTGCATGCCACGAGGTGTAAAGGTGGTAGGAGGAGGCCTTTGTGAAGGTGATCACAAGGCCGCCACTGTCCTATGGCCTGCACAGATTAGAGACAAACAGGAAAAGGAAAAAAAAAAAAAAAGGAAGCGGCACACACCCAGCTTAGCCACGATAGCAGGATTTAGTTTGCTAGACTGAGAACTAAATCGATTTCTATGTTTCGGCTACGGGGAGCTTCTAGATCTGCAGTCCGAGAATTACTGGGCAGCACTTAGAGCAGCAAGTGTGATTGGCGCAACTCACTATCAACCTTGTCAAGCTTCGAAAATTTCAGGGCATAACCTTGGAATAAAGAATGAATAGAAGTCATCACCCACACTCAAGCTCCACAAAGAAAAATAATATAGTGAGAAAAAGAGAACGTACTGAGGGTGCTGTCACAGTTGTGTAGGATTGGACTTTCAAACAGAAAGAGAATCGGGAAGCTCGAAACTTCATTGTCAGACAGATTAGGTAGCATGTCCGAAAAAGTCGACACATATGGGCGAAGTCGTGTTGCAGCAGCAGGCATGTTGGCTGCAGCAACTTGTCAAGGAGAGAGAATGAGTTACGACTATTCCGCAAAGTGTTACGTCCCATAAAAGGAAGGTGCCAAGCAAGTCACGTTGTTGGATTCCAAAATGAGAATGTCACTCCAATTAGTGTTTGAACTCAGATGGGAAACCTTTCCTTTAGTCAGCGTACATAAACATGTTTTGTTTTTTTTGTTAAGTTAACTTTATGATTAAAACAAGAATATTTTTATTTTTATTGTTATTAGCTAACTACTTTACATGGATTTTTTCTAAGTCGATCTACTGGCACGGGGGGTGCCGCTGTCCGCGCGTGCAGCCTCGCCCCGTTCACGACACCCCCCGCCATCACCCTCTCCCTTTCGCACCTCCGCTCTGATGCGCACACCCCTCCGTTCGCATGCAGCTCCCCCTGGCACCCGTGTTGTGCCGCGCCTCGCCTTGCCCACACACCCTTTGTGCGGCCCCTCTGTTCGCCCCCCCGGGTTGTACCGTCCCTCGTTCCGTGACCCTTCGCATGCGTGCATGCTTGCGTGCAGCCCCCTCGCACGCGCCTCCTCCCGGGCGTAAACTGGGAGGTGCACCCTGCGCGGAAGCGGCTGGGCTGGGCGCACCGACCCTCCTGCATCCGCGGGTATGGCGGGGCGCGTAAACACGGGGCCGGAATGGCCCGTGCGGAGGGGTTGGACGCCGACGCCTCCCCTTGCGTGCACGGGCGGTGCGGTGTGGTGTGCGTGTGGCAGGGCTAGCGTTGCCCATGCGGAGGGGACTGGTGGGCGCGCCGTCCCTCCCCTTGCGTGCGTGGGCGGCGGGGGGCTGGGCTGGCGTCGCCCGTGCCAAGGGACATGGTGGGCGCGCTGTCCCCCCTCTTGTGTGCGTGGGCAGGGAGGGGCGGGGGCGTGGTCCCTCCTGCTGCCCGTCTGCGCGAAAGAGGGAGGCGGAGGGGGGCGCGACGAGGGGGGGGCGGGTTGTAAGTGGGGGGCGGGCTTACCTTTGCGCCGTGGCGGCCCTGCTGCGCGACGGGGAGGCGGGGATGGCTTGGCCTCGTGCGCTCCTTCCCGCGCGAACGGGGTGCCACAGGATGGGGCGTTGCCCTCGCACGCCCCTTTCCGCGCGAACGGGGGGTGGCGCGGACAAGAGGGAAGGGGGAGGGGAACGGGCGGGCGGTGTGCCCTCGTGCGCACCGCTTCTGCACGAATGGGAAGGGAGGGACCGCGCGTGCCCTCGTGCGTCCCCATTCCGTGCGAACATGGGGTGACGGGGAGAAGGGAGGGGCTGGTCGGCGGCGGGCATCGTGGGCCCCCTTCCACGCGAACGGGGTGGCGCAGACACGGGGAAAGCCCGTGCACTCTTTATCTGCGTGCGAAGGGGGCGCCGGCGGTCAATGCGGAGGAAGGAAGGGGTGGGTGTGCGACTCACCCTCGTGTGCCGCGAATAGGGTGGCGCGGACAGGGGGCGGCATACTCCCGTGAGCTCCCTCTCTGCGTGCGCATGCGAACGGGCCAGTGCGCTGCGTCCACCTTTCAATGCGAGTGGGGTAGGCGAGGGGAGTGGGAGGAGAGGAGGGGAGGGGTGTAGGCTGGGTGTCCTATTCTGTACCATGCAGAAGCAAAATGTGCCTGCCACGTCGGCGTACGTGGGAGGCACGCCTTACTTCCGCCACAAGGTCCAGAACTGGACAGTAACTGGACCCTTCCCACTTATCCCCCCCTGCCCTGTTGCATGCCAATTCGTACAGAATTGGGTGTGCAAAGGGCGTAGGACGCCCTACACCTCCCTCCTCTCCTCTCCCCTCCCCTCCTCTCCTCCCGCTCCCCTCGCCTACCCCACTCGCATCGAAAGGTGGACGCAGCGCGCCGGCCCGTTCACATGCGCACGCAGAGAGGGAGCTCACAGGAGTATGCCACCCCCTGTCCGCGCCACCCTATTCACGGCATACGAGGGTGAGTCGCACACCCACCCCTTCCTTCCTCCGCATTGACCGCCGGCGCCCCCTTCGCACGCAGATAAAGAGCGCACGGGCTTTCTCCGTGTCTGTGCCACCCCATTCGCATGGAAGGGGGCCCACGATGCCCGCCGCCGACCAGCCCCTCCCTTCTCCCCGTCGCCCCGTGTTCGCACAGAATGGGGACGCACGAGGGCACGCGCGGTCCCTCCCTTCCCATTCGTGCAGAAGCGGTGCGCACGAGGGCACACTGCCCGCCCGTTCCCCTCCCCCTTCCCTCTTGTCCGCGCCACCCCCCGTTCGCACGGAAAGGGGCGTGCGAGGGCAACGCCCCATCCTGTGGCACCCTGTTCGCGCGGGAAGGAGCGCACGAGGCCAAGCCATCCCCGCCTCCCCGTCGCGCAGCAGGGCCGCCACGGCGCAAAGGTAAGCCCGCCCCCCACTTACAACCCGCCCCCCCCCTCGTCGCGCCCCCCTCCGCCTCCCTCTTTCGCGCAGACGGGCAGCAGGAGGGACCACGCCCCCGCCCCTCCCTGCCCATGCACACAAGAGGGGGGACAGCGCGCCCACCATGTCCCTTGGCGCGGGCGACACCAGCCCAGCCCCCCGCCGCCCACGCACGCAAGGGGAGGGACGGCGCGCCCACCCAGTCCCCTCTGCATGGGCAACGCTAGCCCCGCCACACGCACACCACACCGCACCGCCCGTGCACGCAAGGGGAGGCGTCGGCGTCCAACCCCTCCGCACGGGCCATTCCGGCCCCGTGTTTACACGCCCCGCCATACCCGCGGATGCAGGAGGGTCGGTGCGCCCAGCCCAGCCGCTTCCACGCAGGGTGCACCTCCCGGTTTACGCCCGGGAGGAGGCGCGTGCGAGGGGGCCGCACGCAAGCACGCACGCACGCGAAGGGTCACGGAACGAGGGACGGTACAACCCGGGGGGGCGAACAGAGGGGCCGCACAAAGGGTGTGCGGGCAAGGCGAGGTGCGGTGCAACACGGGTGCCAGGGGGAGCTGCATGCGAACGGAGGGGTGTGCGCATCGGAGCAGAGGTGCGAAAGGGAGAGGGTGATGGCGGGGGTGTCGTGAACGGGGCAAGGCTGCACGTGCGGACAGCGGCACCCCCATGCCAGTAGATCGACTTAGAAAAAATCCATGTAAAGTAGTTAGCTAATAACAATAAAAATAAAAATATTCTTGTTTTAATCATAAAGTTAACTTAACAAAAAAAACAAAACATGTTTATGTACGCTGACTAAAGGAAAGGTTTCCCATCTGAGTTCAAACGCTAATTGGAGTGACATTCTCGTTTTGGAATCCAACAACGTGACTTGCTTGGCACCTTCCTTTTATGGGACGTAACACTTTGCGGAATAGTCGTAACTGAGAGAATGCCGTGTTACATCATGAACCGTGACTATGATATACAACACGTGACAAGAACAATCATATCATAACATTAGCGACACCACACTACATGTACGCCAACCCCATCCGACTCTACTACCCTCAATAAATGAACTAGTTGAAGATGCTAAGAGAGGGGAGTTCGTGAGTGCAGGCCAGAGCAAAGATGGGGCAATGTTGGAGCAAGTGAACAGCTGAGGGCCCTGCCAGATATGGGGAGATCGGCAGGGGTCAGGACCTCCCATTATGGTCAAAAGGCGGATCTGCATGCCAGTGGCAGCTCGGGTCAGCGAAGATAAGCAAGGAAGGTGAGGTGAGAAAAAGAAGTTGTTGAACGTTCGCCGTGAGTAGTGAACGAAGAGTCGAGAAGGAGTGATGTAGAGAACGGCCGCAAAGGCATGAACATACATGAGATCTGTAACGAATATTAATGGTGGCGGCTGATGCGCCGCCTCTCGAGGCTTGAAATCTCGTGACACTATTCCCTGATATTCTGAACGTGGCTCGTTCAGGGTCAAAGCATTGCATGAGGGGCAGGAGAAACGTATGACGTTAGATAACACTCTGGAAAAAGCTTCCAGCTTCAGAGGCAGTATGAGCTGAGAGCCACCATCGCTGCTGCCGCCGCACGTCAGTTGTGGCCCAACCGCACGGCAAAGGATAAATGTACATATGATGACGAGCGTCAGAAAGAGGCAAATCATGATTGATCAGTCCATGGAGAAATCGTGACCGTCAGGAGCCAGCGCACCTGAAGGACCTTGCAAGGGCAGACCTGCATACGGGGAGAAAACGGATTCAGTGGCGAAAGGGCAGAGTAGAGAAAGTTGATGGGTGGAATAACACACGCTTGACTGATAACATCGAGTGACGCGAGGAAGCGGAGGTGTGAAGTCAGATCTGACAATGTCTGAGCTTTCCATCATTGTCATAATGTTGGTCGACTGTCGAACATGGGGTACTTGACCCCGACCAGGCCTGGGTGGGTCACTGGTTGGGTTCAAATGATCGACTCGGATACCGTGTGTCGAAATATGTGATTGACAGACTGACAACCCACCCGACGTCGTGAAGTTGAACCTTAACCTAAAGATCGTCTATAGTTTTCATATTAGACCCTGGGCATATTTATCGTTGATGGTGGAGACTCCGAAAGCGGAAACGTACCTAGGAAAGGTTGGAGTGATTCCCAAGCCACTCAACAGAGGACCCGATACCATGCGCGCCTATACACAGACTAGGATCGGAATTGGATGGAGGTTAGGATACAATAGTCGGAAGACAATCGTCACAAACGATACGACATAGAGACTGTTGGGTCCGAGAAAAAATATACCCCCCTTCAATTGCGGGCCTGGCTTCAATTCGCCCAAAGGAAATTCCCAGGCTGCATATGCAGTCTACGTTGAACGAGTGACTTCTTGCCATAGGAAAAGATGAAATATCTTGGTGGTCTCATGTGAGTCACCGATGATCGTACGCACACTCCAGTTCATTTGGTACAGTACTCAGAAGTGTGGGGCTACAGCGTATGTTTACAAACCTACAGGCAATTGACCAACTTATGGATTTGTTCCCTTCCCCCTCCTAGTTTCCATCGTGCTGATTGTTGCTCGTATAACCCAGCTTGGCTCCCCATTGCTGTGAATGGAAAGGACCCGGTCATGATTGTGGGGACATTCTGCATTTTTGGCAACGCCTTCCCATTGTCCACCAACACCGAGCATCCAATACTGATAGGTTTTGGTAAGTGCGTCAAAATGAACATATAAATGGCCAGTCTTGGATTGGGGGATCACGGGTGGTGACTGAATGCTTGAATCAGACTGAGAGGAGTACCAAATGGTGTAGCCGCTCCCAGAACTGGAGCTGAATAGTCGCTGGTACATTTGATAACCAGCATGAGCACCCCCAGAGGATGTAGCACTTGCGACGCCGGGGATAAAACCCAGAGGCTCGATTACGCCGGCCTGTGGCTGAGAAACACTGGAGCCGAGACAATACCATAAGAACGCACGGGCAGAATGAATAGCTGCGTATGAGGTGCACACACCTTCGTGCCCGTGCATGCACTTCTGTGAACTTTGCCATTCTGAGAAGCGCAGGAATGATAGCCTGCTTTGCCTGAGGCGAAATGGCCAACGAGTCGAGATGAGCACTCAAAACTCGGTCGAGGTCACTACCACTGAAGTCCGTTGCCATCAAGCTGGCCATGGCGTGGGCAACGACTAGTAGAGATGGGGATGATGTGTGTGGTTGCAGAATGGCTGCGATCGACTGTGTTATCGTGGTGGCACTATTCAACGCAAATGGACCATACCCTCGGCCCATCTATGGCTATGTTTGCCGCGTAAGGACAGTACATGCGGCGTCACAGAACGTGCGGAGACCGAGTTAGTACATATCAGGGAAGGCATAAGTTCGCTTGCTACATACCTGATCCAACCACGACCTCCAACTGCGAGTGAATCAGCCTGCCAATGAACAGGCCGAACAAATGGGAATCACATGGTCCTCTAGAAGCACACGCTGGAAAGTACAGTATACGGCAGTGTCCCATCACTCCCATGTCTTAAATATACAACGAACGTGTTATCTTCTCCTAGCTCCACAATCTTAGTGTTTGTCAGGACGTGATTTCGCAGATTAATTGCAGTATCTCCATTTCACTGATGGCTGTACCGGCCGAGTCAGTCACAATATGGTGGGAAAAAAACCTACCTACAGCCCGAAGTACCCACGTGAGTAGAGTACAGCTGTCAATAGGCTGGCTGATGAGGCAGTCAACTGTGGATGAATGTCATGATAAGGACTATCCAACTCACTCCATAGCCTTCACCAGGTTCGTTAATCTTCCATCTGCCCCCAAATTATATCGTCTCATGGTGAATCTCTGTCGGAGGATCGTCTGCAAAGCGTGAAGTCAGTATTTCTTTTGAAGCAGACAAGCAGCAGACTTTTGGAGCCTTGGGAGACACGTCACTACCATCAAGCTGAACTGAAAAGCAATCATCATCATCATCACGGCCACTAGATGATGAGTTCATAGTTGGTGGCGCAGTAGAAACGGTGACGGTGGACAAACAACCTTCCTATTAATATAAAGAGACACTTCGCAAATGGCGACATTGTCCCCTGCTATTTGAAATGTGCACGTTGCCGTGGCGCATTGTTCATGACAGCATGAGTCATCGTGATCTCGTGACTCATATGGGAATTATTTGAGCAACAGTGCAATCTTGTATATTGAAAGTATTCAGAGTCACGGAGGAGGGTGATCACAGCATCTGTCAAAGCCAAAAGAAAAAAAAGAAAAGAAAAGAAACTTGCCCCAAAGTGTGCCAGGGGCAAATTTGGCTGTTCGGTGCGTTGCTCCAATGGGACGATGGGATGAAGAAATTTGAAGTTGAAAGGGCTGCGTGCTGTTACCGTACAACTCAGTCACGGCTGTACGGGTCCGAAAGGGTTAGAAGGAAATAGCCCAAGT
>JAKELH010000285.1:0-99530 GCA_021525015.1 Lactarius pseudohatsudake | reverse complement strand
GATCGATGTTGGTGAGATGATGATGCAGAATAGGAATTTGACATATATGAACTTACGAGGTCGATGGAAGGCGCTTCGACAACCGGACCCTACAATACCCCGGACCGTGGCCCTGTTGAGCTCGACGTTCTAGAGTGGGCTCTCCCTCTCCTCGCGCCCGTGCTTGGATGGCCCATCACCACGCACCGGCACAGAATAAGGAAAAGGGGGAATTGTGATCGAATTCGAATTCCCAGACAGTGTTCATGCCAACGCCGATTCGTCTGCTCGCGCCGCCTCTGTCGCTGCTAGTCCACGTGGCGAAAGCGGGGAGGCTCTAGCCCATCGCCTGCTGCCTGGGCAGAAGGGCTGAACCTGGGGAGCCGCGCGAGCTGCACCACATCAGCCCGTGCGATCATTGGAAAGCTCTGTCATCGACACGACCTGTGAGAAGAAAGGGGGGGAGAAGGCGGGCAGGTAGACGCATGACAAATGACGCAGCGTCTCGAAGTCTGTCCTGTTCATCAGACACGGGATGGTCGTGAACGCCATTGGTTCCTTCGCCCAACCGAACTTGCACAATTGCGTGAGAAGAGGGGGCATCTGCCGGTACACTATAATCCTTGTTGCCGTTTACATAATCCACAATACTTACCCATTGCGTCGTCTCATCCACTCGGACGACAAGTCATACCATCCTCTCGATATAAAGCTCCACTTTCATGACGGAGAACACTTTCTTCTGCGCCAATGCAGTAGACTCCTGACATGTCTGTACTATGAACTTGACTGGCGCGGCCACTGTGAACAGTCCCTCAAACTCGCCAAGGCAGATGGTGCCGAATGGGGTTCCGGTGCTCCTGGGGTTAGACCATTCCTTGGACCGAGCCAGGGCCTAGGGCGCGTTGGCCCTGTGGACACGAGTGCGACACACCGAGGTGAGTACATGGTGTTCTGTGCGTGCGGCACTTCATTCACGATATCATTAAGAGGTCCTCCAGCAAATCGGGGGAGCACTAACGGGTCCTGGAAGCTTATTTTATGCACATGTTCGCGTTGTGTATTTGTAAAAAGCAGACTGGGTCTGTCTGTGTCTACGATATACAGTGATTTTGACTGCATATGACCTTCCTTGTCAAGCCAAGGTGACAGAGTCAGTCTGACTGAACTGACCGCATCAGCCGTCACACCCGTGACCCAACACCCAGAAAGAAGAGAGCATCCCAGCCTCCCAGTCTTTGCTTTCGCTCCATGGCACCTCGTCGTACAACCCGAACCTCCCCTCTTGTTCCCTCGACAGACAACCAACCTACACCAACGCCTCCGGTACAACGCTCCGGCGCTCGTCTGCAAGCCCGCGTACTAGAGGAAGGGGAGGATTTCAATTTGGACGACATTTCGGGTGGTGACGAGTCTGACGATGAAGAGAACGATCCACCAGTTAATTGTGCCCATACTCAAGAGATGCGAAGCATGGCTAGGCACGAAACCCAAATCAACGACCCTGGCCACATCCCCGCTCCGGGAGATGAGTCAAAGACACCTGCCGCTGATACCCGGTATTTCTTTGGTAAACATCCGGACATAGGTAAAGCCATATGCAATGAATGCAAGTACGTGTCTCCACATTCTCTACTCTCTGACTCACCTCTAGCACAAACCGTACAGGAAAGCGAGGGATGCCGACCCTGGTACCTGGATAGAAGTCAATTATCAGTATTTGCTCAACACTTCTACCACGACCCTCCGGGCCATATCAAAAAACACCATCTTGATGTATATCTGACTTTAGCCAAGGCGAGGGGTTGGAATACTTTGCTCGTAGTTAAGGGCCAGTCGCAGACTTCCGATTCTGTCACATCTGGAGCAGCGCAGGGGGATAACCGCGAGGAATTCACTGAAGAAACATTCCGCAGACACCTCCTAAAATTCATTCGTCGTTGATGATCAGGTATGTTTATTTGTTTCCCAAGTGCGTCTTCCGTCACTAATTCATTACCCAAGTCCCTCCAGTGTCGTCGAATGCCCTGAGTTTCGCTCACTTCTGCTCCTTTTGCGAAGCAGCCTCAAGGACTCTATGATCCCCCGTCGATCGAAAACTGTCGGAACTACTTCTGGTAGCCTGGCGGCTGGAATTCCACCAACTGAATCGAGAGCTTGCAGTAAGTACCGCTCTTCCCTTACTTGTTTTCCCTTGTTAATATCTCATGTCCAGAATGCTGCAGGTCAGATATCTTTTACGACAGACATATGGTCTAGTAAAAATCGCCGATCCTATCTTGCACTCACTGCCCACTGGATTTCCCAGGGAAAAACTGGGCCTCTACAACTCAGAGCAGCCCTCATCGCGTTCCAACTACTTCGTGGTCGTCACGATGGTGTATCATTGGCGAAAACAATGATGGGTCTTTTGGATAGGTCTGGAATTACGCGGAAGGTAAAACTACAACGATTATAACCAGCGTTTACGTTTATGATTCTAACATGTTTCAACTTGAAGACCGGCCACTTCACACTGGATGGCACGAGCAACAACGGCACAATGTTAGCAGAGCTACAGAGACAACTCAACGATCGCGAGATTGCCTTTGATGCGTACGATCGACGGATGATGTGTTTTGCACACATTATAGATCTTAGCGCCAAACGGGTGATCAATGGCTTGAACGGTACGGAGTCGGATTATCAAACTGGAACCATTCTCCCTTTCCGTCGGACCCAGACACACAGACATACAAGGAAGCTCTCGCACACAAGCCTGTTTCGCTTGCTCGCACGGTAGCCCAAGCCATGCGAAAATCTGGCGCGCGTCGAGAGGCGTTTGCGAAAGTTATGGACGACGGTAATGCGCAAGGGTGGTTCAAGGTGCGCGGTGTAGTGGTCCAAGTCAAACAGATGGAGCTGCTGTGCGAGGTGTCCACCCGGTGGGACTCAGTCTATTCTATGCTTAACCGACTTCGGGTGTTGCGCCTGGTATGCTTGATGTATCCCAGAAGTATATTAACATTAATATCTGCTTGACAGGCCGTCGATTATTTCCTCACTTTTCCCACTGGGAATGTTGACCTTTCGAAATACAGAATCTTGCCCAAAGAATGGGACGTCCTGCAAGATGTGGAATACATTTTGAGTGTAAGTCCTAATTTGAAGCCTCAAGACGCTAACCGACCCATCCTAGAAACCCCATCGCGTACAACAGATAATGTTGAAAGAGACCACCCCGGTTCTATCGGGCGCCATTCCCGCGTTCGAGACATTTATGACATCGTGGGAGAGACTCGTAGAGAATTACCCCCACCTTCAATTCATGGTGCAACCTGGCCTCGATTTGATGTATAAATATTATACCCGGATGGATCGTACAAAGGCGTACGTCTTGGCAATGTGTAGGTGGACTTCGTCCTATGTCTACTGCTGACCAATGATCATTGGTTTGTAGTTCTCAACCCCTCAATATGGATGTCCTGGATTAATAAGCACTGGAGCGCGGAATACATCAAAGACGCTAAGAACACAATTCTGGATACAGTAAGTACGCTATGATTACTAAGCGTGCATTTCCGCGACACCTCTATAGATTTATGCGTACAAGCCACTGGCAGCATCCTCCCCTGGCCGAGACATGAACGTAGCGACTACAGAACCGCCGATGTTCATGGACTTGTCACCACAGTACAACCTTGGTGATATGGAGATAGGCGTGGATGAATCGGATGTGGCTCAACAAAGCGCCGATGATGAGTATGACGCATATGCCGGGCCAACTGCAAAACGTTCAGCGGACAATGTCGACATCCTCAGTTTTTGGGAGGTAGGCAGAATATCATCGGCAATGGACCAGTAATACGCTGATGGGCTTCTCAGGTCCACAGATCTACATTTCCCACTCTCTTTCGTATTGCCTTAGATTACCTCCCGATTCAGGCTTCGTCGGTGCCATGTGAACGCGTTTTTTCATCCAGTGCCGCAACTGACACCAAACAACGAAATCACACTGGGGCCCCCGTGATGGAGTCCCTCCAAATGCTTAAGTTTCAATGGAAGAAAGACCGCCTTGACTTTGGGAAGGGTTGGGTCACCCAGGAGAAGGAGATGACCGACGACCACCCGGACTCTGATATCCTTAGTAAGTTGGCAAAGGGCAATTCAAGTTCTCAAGATCTCGACAATGTCATCAATTACATCAATCAATCTGGCGACGAAACTTGAGGGGTTGGGCATTGAGTGTTAATTTCGAGCGGAATTTCATGTGTTACTGTATATTAGTTGTTGAACGCGAATCTGATGTGGTTTGCCGGATCCGGAATTGTCCTCCTCACTCGGTGTCGTTGGTATTACTTTACATGTCTCCCAACCAACCAGCATTTACTCCGTTGGCCATACCACCCCAACAACGCGCTCTTGTTGTTCCTCACGGCCACACATTCGCAAATTCTGAACCCATACCCGTGGCATGGGTACCCGCAGGTACATACCCTTTTTCTCCCGTCCCATCTCACTGGACCTTCTTGCTTCTCGATTATGCCCATGCCCGAAATCGAGGCATCTTCCCCACTTTCGGCCTTCTCAGAGCTGCACTCTATTCACATGGTTTGCTGGGCCATTGAGTGGGGCCCGTGTCTCCTCTGTGCCACGTACGACCACATTGGACTATGGACGAAACAAATCCGACCACAACGAAGAGCTGACTTTCGGAGTTCACAAACCAGTATGAGACTTCAGCTGTTCGCGACTCCCAGATTGATAATCATTTTTGGGACTCCCACTTCTTCCTCTCATGATTGTGTAGGGTGTAGGCAAGAACAAGATCATCGACAGGTTGTGCCAGGTGAGAGCGACGCTGATTTCCGCGGCTAACTCTAGCTTCACCTCCTTAGCTTCTTCAGCGGCCGCGCGAGTACATCCAGCTCCACCGCGACTCAACAGTGCAGCAGCTCATGTTCCAGACTACACTAGAGTGTGGCGTTGTCCAGTACACGGACCCGCCGTTGCTGCGGGCGGTGGCCCACAGACACGTGCTCGTTGTTGATGAGGTGGACAAAGCACCCGAGCACGTCGTCGCGATATTCCGCAGCCTCGCAGGCCAGGGGGAACTCACTCTGACGGGTGGCGCCTCGTGTGCGTAGTGGAGCGCAAGGGCAACTTACCCATCCATCCACGTTTCCGCCTCATCCTACTCGCAAACCGGCCTGGCTATCGTAGGTGGCCGTCGGTTGACTCTGGGTAGAGCGCTCGCTCATAGTTTTTTTCAGCTTTCCTTGGGAACCATTTCATGCAGGTTTTGGGGGACAATTTCAGCTGGTGAGTCGAATCTTGTATGTTGGTCCCTGCGTGAGAGTCTCGAACTTAGTGCGGTTAATCCCAGACGCCATTTCGAACCCTGATTTAGAATCTAAGCGCAGACTGTTGACCCAACTCGCGCCAGAACTTAGCAACCACACGGAAAGCCAAGAAACCACTCGACATGCAGTTTGACCCACAGAAGACCGACCTCGATAAGCCGAAACACGGACAGGAAGATCCGAGCGGCGAAGCGCATACGGGCGGGAACACATTCGCTGGCAGTGTAAGATGCCCTTTTCCTAGTTATTCTTGTTTTGAACTTATGCTTATGCAACCCCAGACCAGTGGCCGCGACACTGCGGGTCTAGGCGGGCACGGAGGATTCAAGCACCTCCACAAAAAGGACCACAACATCAATCAGGCAGGTCGTGCGCCGTGTGTGGTTCTCAACTTCATTGCTACTTTCACCCTCCATAGATATCCAATAAACTGAAGGAGGACGTTCCCGAGTCCGTGCAGGAACATGCATGCCTGATGGCGCGCAAGGAGCTCGAAGCGCACCTAGCCGAGCTGAACATGACCTCCGCCGGCACGGACAGCTACGGGGCACTGCTGACCGCCGTCCAAGCGCACATTGCGCAGCTGCACGATCTCCTCGAACGTGCGTACTATTTTAAATTACCCTTTCTGTCTCCTGTCATGTGCGACGTGCAGACCTGGCTGCCCGTGAAGAGGAACGCGTCTGGGTGAAGCGCCAGACAGACGGCGAGCTGGACGACACGCGCCTGAGTGACATTTTTGTTGACTCTATTTAAGCGGGCCTCGTGCTGATTGTCCCCCACCATTCGACGTGGCCATTCCTCAAGATGCTTCGCTAGCGACCAGGCGACAATGACAACCGATGCAATCACAACGAGGTGACCACAAGAACCCCGATGGCGACGAGACGACCTCAACAACAGGACCACAATGACCAAGGCAACGGCGATGAGGCGATCATGATTCATGACAATCTCAGCAACGGCGACAAGGCAAGCACGGCGATGAGGTGACCACGACGACCTTGGTAACAGCGATGAGGTCACCTCAACAGCCTCGGCGATGGCCACCACGACGGCGGTAGGGTGAATACAATGGCGACTATGACAGCGGTGGGGTGAATATGATGGCGATGTGTTCTCACACATCATGCTCGCGCTGCTCGATTGACAACAGTGGTTCATTGTCCCACGCGCCATCTGCCACACGTGGGATTCCCTCTCATTCCCTTCCGTCCCCTTACCTGTGTGGAATGGAACGCTACCTGCTTCAGCATTGAAGGAAGTGTGCGGTCACGTGCGATGCATTACGCCTGTCCCCCTGTTCCCTCTGGGTGTATGCTTCTGACCAGTCTCTGCTACATTCTCATGCTGTCTGCCAGGTCAATTGGACAACAAAGAAGATGATGATGTGAAAGTTTGCAGAAGGTTCGTCTCCCTTCAATTATCATTCTTCTTTGTCTGATTGCGAAGAAACTTGCAATGACTAAACACGACGCAATATTTCGGCGAGAGCAACTCTGACGTGACGTCCACAAAACTGTACTACGATACTTCAGCTGCACATGTCATTATTCTCTAAATAGATCCCCGTTCTGCAATTTCGGGTAGCAAACAAAGCGCAGCGTGATATTTGGAATCTGTATGCGTTCATGAATGACGGCCCCTTGGGGCCATCGTGAATTGCTAGTAAATACTAGTAAGAATAGAGAAATACTTTATAAGCCAACTTTGAGGCTGAAAAGGGGAGCTCCAAGACATAGAGTATACGTCCGCAAATGTTGACAATCACGTGACATCAAGGGCTAAGGGTTGATATTGATAATGTGGCGCTGTGCATTTACCACACACTGCTACCACTCGGTGAATCCTTGTATCCTTGTTTCGTCATTTTCTATATATTAAAGCTCTTGTTGTACTGTGAGTAGCATGCAATTCACATGTTCTCACTGATCTCCCCGCTAGTTTTTCTATTCTCCATGGATCTCAGGCTCGTTCGCCTTGATGGGAGGTATAGGCTGCAGAAAAAGATTGGGTCTGGGTCATTTGGTACGCTATGGGGCTACTTCACCTGTCCTGTTTGGCTTACAAGTGGATAGGTGAAGTATTTTTTGCACGCGACATCTTATCAGTACAAGACGTCGTGATCAAACTTGAGCCACTGAACGCGAGACAACATTTCCTGGAACATGAGTACCAGGTGTACCAGAAACTTTCCGGAGGAATAGGCATTCCGCGCGCCCGTTGGTTTGGCACAGAAGGTGGCTTTGATATCCTGGCACTCGATTGCCTGGGTCAGTCCCTTGAAGACCTTTTCGTCAGCTGCTACTTCAAATTCATGGTTCAAACCGTTCTACTCCTCGCCGACCAGCTGGTTTGTCTTCATTTTCATAAATAGTGGATATGCTTATTTGCGGTTCTAGATTGAGCGCGTGAAGTTTATACACTCTCGCAACTTCATTCATCGCGATCTCAAACCTAGCAACATTGTCATGGGTATGGGGACGCAGGCCCCCGTGGTCTACCTCATCGATTTTGGTCTATCGAAGGAGTACAGAGATCCTGATACCTATAAGCATATTCCCTTGAACACAAACCTCAGACTCACCGGAACGGCTACTTTCGCCTCCATCAATAGCCACCTGGGCTCAGAGCTTGGACGGCGAGATGACATGGAGTCGCTCGCCTACATGCTCATTTACTTCCTTCGTGGTCGTTTACCATGGCAAGGCTTGCCAAACGGGTCTAAGCGCATCGTCAAATGCAAACAACGAACAACACCACGTGACTTGTGTCAAGGCCTTCCTGTGGAGTTCTGCACCTTTCTCGAATACTGTCACTCACTTGGTTTCGAAGAAAAACCGGACTATGGGTATATCGGCGATCTTTTCAAGAATCTGTCATCGCGCGAGAGTTTCCAGAATGTCGTGGTGTTTGATTGGGATAGGACCGACAATGGGCAACCCCAGAATCGGGTCAGCGATGGCCTAGGCGGATATACAAATAGGATTGTCAGGGGTCAACGTGATCAAATCCTGAAGCGCCGTGAGGGGTATGTAGCTTTTCTATTTGTGAATATTATATGTTCAAGTCAAGCTCTATCCAGATTGCGCTCCCAGAGGCATAAATCATCATCTGGTATTACTTCCACCTAGTTCTTACCTCACTGCCTTAGCTGGGGGATTCTGACATGTTGTAGCGGGATTTTTTTCATTCCAACATTTCAAATACTAAATATCATCCTTTGTGTTTTCACGGTGGTCCAGCTTTTGGCTCTTGAAAGGAGGCGGTCAAGTGCGTTGTCTGGGATGTGCAGAGGACTTGGATTTGTGAATTGGCGATGTTTCCTTTGGCATTCATGCTCACGTCATTCGAACAGCTCCTTTTGCCTCCTCGGGCGTCCATTTTACCATCTCTTGTTGTGCCAACTTGAGGATCACCCCGACCGCATTGATGTGTCCATCTGTGACCCTGCGGACCTTTCACGGTCTGTCGCCGTCCCTTTCAGAGCTCGCCGAGCCGCCCAGGTTGGTTTTGTCACTGCCTTCGCCTACCAGGTCTGACTCGAGCCCCACGTATGGAGGCACTAGATGACCAAGGAAAATGTACGTGCGCCGAGTACTTCTCATAAATGATGACTGCATGTGTGGGTTTAGGAAGAAGAATGGGCAGTTGACGCAAATGTGTTCATCTCCCAAGAAGACAACGATACTCAGGTATAAAGCATCTGCCTAAAAACCTTCTACGATGGCAACCCCTCCATTGTCATCGTCGACCAGCGACCCCTAATCAACTTCGGCCACTGCACTCTCCTCCTCAAGCGCATCGGAGAGGTGCAGCGCTACCGCGCGCTGGCGGCAGTCGACCTGCTCGAGAAGCACCACCCTCCCCAACACCACTGGCAACGCAGTAGTAATAGCAGTGGCAACAGCACGGCCGCAGGCACAGGGGCAGGTGCGGCAGCACTCGCGTGGGTGAAGGTGGTGCTCGAGAACGCACCGAACAGCATATCGAGCGAGAAGTTCAAGGCGCGCGTGAAGGAGCTTGCGGAGAAGGAGCGCTGCATGTGCGAGACGCGCGAGCTTGAGCTTCGCGTGCTTGGCTTTGGGCCGCCCACTCCGCGCACAGGCACGAGGGGCTCATCAGTGCGCTCACCCCCTGCGCCGAACGCCTCGCTGGATACCACCGCCTACTTCTGACCCGCCTCTTGCAGTTCTAGCGTACAAGAAGGCCACCAGCCTAAGGAAGGTTAACCCAGTCGCCGGTTCCATCCCCAAGGACTTTTGCATCGGTTGGGACAAGGTGACAACCACTGCAACGAGGACCAAAATGACAACAATGACCGCAACACAACTGATGAAGATGATGACGACGACGAGATGGCAGCGGAGACAGTGGCAGGGGCGGGCAGTAGTAGTTAATTTGTAAACTATTATATCTGTATTCAAGGGCACGAGTGCCAGTGTGTTTACAGCGTGTATCATGTTTCAGTCCGCCGAGCCAGAGACAGACTTAAATTTGCCATCTCGAAGTTGCCTTGGTCGACGCAAGTCGACGCAGTAGCTGAGTCAGGTCGGTTGAAACGACTCATGTGACCAATTAGGCTACAACTCCATGAAAGCCGTGACTCGGCAAGTTGACTCACAGCTAGCTGAGTCACGGCAACACTAACTGGGACGACCTACACAACAAATATAAAGTCATCAGGCCAGCCAGCAAGGGCCTCAACCTTGACATCCCATACAACAACGTAGTCACAAGGGATCAGTGGGGACTAATAGACAGACAAGAAGAAGAACCTGCTCGCTCCCCAACACCCAAAACACCAGCACCATCCCCATCCCTCACCAGTAACCCCGAAGACATCCACATCATCAAGGATTAGCAAGAAGAAGAACACCTGGAGTTAATCGCTGAGTCCATCCCCACCATGTCAGAAACAATCACACAAATCACAGCCAGAACCACACTATTCGCACAACCCACTCCCAAAAGAGAAGAGGGAGGACCACCACCCGGAGGAGACCCAGAAGACCACAACAGGGGAGACCCAGGAGGTGATGATGAAGGTGACGGAAGCAACGGGGGAGGACCACCCCTGAACTTCACCAACCCTATGCCCGACACTGACAAATTCCTCGGAAAAGAACTGAAGATATTCACCAGAAACCGTGACGAAGCAGAAGCCTTCCTATCACAATGGAGACGATTCGCAGGAGTCAACACCGCCAACCGCAGCATGAAGGTTCCATACATCAAAGCCATGATGTTCCTCACCTACATCCATGGAGTACTCGTCGATGAATGGGCCACTGAGACCACCAAATGGCTCGACTCTCAACCGAACAAAACTGACCCATGGCTATGGAGCGGAGTTGAACTAGCCTTCAAGGGACAGTTTAGGGACAACATGGAACAAGACCGCGCCAGACTCGAACTAGACTGCGGCTTCAAGATGATGGGAATGGATATAGACAGCTACGTCACTAAATTCGAAAAGCTAGTCCGACAGGCTAAATACCGCCTAGACGAACCACTAGTCCTCGACAAATTTACTCAAGGGGTGCCCTATGATCTATACCGCAACGCCTACCAGTTCCACAGTCCCACAAATTACCAACAGTGGAAGAATGCACTTATCGAGCAGCAGAAACGATACCTCCACGTAAAAGCCAGGGTCGACGGCTTCGGCAGACAGCCACAACAACAGCAACAGCAACCTCGTCAAAACCAACTGGCTCGATTCCAACCTCCCCAGAGGCAACAAGGGTGGCAACAATACCGAAACCACCCGGACGCATCCGCGCTTGCGTCGCAGGATCAGAAGATGCCAACCCCAATGACGCCATGCAGTGGAGGAACGCAACACAAGGTGCACCCCCCTTTGCACCTAGGGGAGGCTTCATCAACCGGGGCAGAGGAGGAGGACAAGGAGTAATAAACACAAGGGACGTGATCTGCTATAACTGTAACCAGAAGGGTCACTTCTCATGGGACTGCAACCAGCCTAGAAAGGCATATCGAGGCAGGGGGGCCTACATCAAAGAAATCCCCACCGCTCCCCAAAGCGTAGTGGAGGAACCCCTCATTGATCTGGACGAACCAGTCCATGTCAACCGAGGGAATACCTCTCACCCCAATATAGAAGATATCATGGGGAGGATTGCATTGCTGCCAGAGGAGGAGAAAGAAATGTTCATAAAAGACATGATGGGGAGGCAGGATTTTCAGAGTGCCTGAACCCAATGGCCTGGGTGAGGGCTTCAAATTGTAACTCGTCGTTCATAACACGCTATCAATCTATGCATGTCCCAGTTTCAATACACACGAGTAACTTCAAGGCCGAAAGAAAAGCATTAGTGGACTCTGGAGCCACTCACAACTTTATACATCCAGACTTTGTCAAGAAAATGGGTTTAGGAACCCAAGAACTGGAAATCCCTCGCAACATCTGGAATATTGATGGGACCCACAACCAAGGGGGGAGAATCACTCATTATGTTGCCTTAAACGTACAAACTGACGGGAAGCTCAAAAACATCCAATTCCTAGTCACCAACGTAGGAGGGGAAGACCTCATTCTGGGATATCCATGGCTCGCCACCTTTCAACCAAGTATACACTGGGCAACCGCCACAATGGACACCAAACAATACCCCATCATCATACGAACGGTCAACCCCAACAAACCATTCAACCTCACAGCAACTAAAGCAGAGATCCGACGGCTCATCACCAAAATCAACAACGAAAATAAGGAAGATATTGTGCGACAACTAGAAGAAGACGAATTGGTACATTTACGGACTACGGCAACAGAACTGGCGATATCGGCACAACAATACACAGAGAAAAAAGAAATCCCAAAGGAATACGAGCGACATGCTAAAGTATTCAGCGAAGAGGAGTCACACCACTTCCCACCTTTCAGACCATGGGACCATGAGATCGACCTCGAAGCAGATGCACCAGACTCAATCAACTGCAAAATCTACCCCCTCAACCAAATGGAAGATAGAGCTCTGGACGAATTCCTGGACGAACAACTGGCAAAAGGATATATATGTCCCTCTAAATCGCAGTACGCATCTCCATTCTTTTTTGTCAAAAAGAAGGACGGAAAACTACGCCCAGTACAGGACTACAGAGAACTCAACAAATGGACCATACACAACCAATACCCCCTCCCGCTAATACCTGAGCTCATAGCTGACCTTAGCGGAGGCTGGATATTTTCCAAGTTCGACGTCCGATGGGGATACAATAATATCCGAATCAAACCAGGAGATGAACACAAAGTGGCAAGGTGGATCCGGCTGGAGGGTCGTTGTCCAAGTCAATCACCTGTACACCAGGTGGGGGTGCGTGCGGCTGCCTTCTTCACCCTCTTCCGCTTGCAATCTTCTTTCTTTCCGTTGTCCTTATTAATCTTGTGCTTGGAAGGCCGAATACCTTGAATGTATTAGTGATTCGGATATGGAAAAGAGAATGAGAGGAGTGCACAAGTAAGGCACCCTGATTCTCAAGCATCCCGGCACCAATCTGGATACTCGATGATTGCAAACCGCTCTGCCTTCCAGTTGCCGTCACAGTAACAAAACTCTGGGAAGTTTAACTTCATCTTGTGTGCGAAAAAAGTCGCTGCTGCCGGGGTCTTCTTTGTCCAAGAAAGGGGGTCAAGACGGTGACGGTAGAGTTTGTTCCAGGATAGCTTTGCACGGGACATAAATTCCTTGACACGAGATTCCACAACAGGGTCGCCCTCCTTGTTGGTAAGGAACCCCAGTTTGTGAATGGAATTCCTGCGATCCTTCTGCCGTTCACCGTATTTTGCCCAATCTGATTCGTGCCAATACGGGTCGTCTAGATGGTCATCCTCTTCAAGCATTTCTGGTGCACCAGGGATATCAAGCATCTCGGGTTTTGCATCTCTTGCAGTATTTTGAGGTGTTGCGGGCATAGTACGAGAAGCTGCAAGGGTATTGATGATGTCCTGGAGGCGTGTAATGGTTTTCCTGATGGAAAAATAATCAGCATATATGCACTTTAATACAGTTAAAAAATATAACAACGTGCCTTTCTGCCTCCAGTTCACACTTTGCTTGGAGAAATTGAGCGTGCATGGACATGTATGCAGTGTTCCCACATCGGATCAAAACATCGTGAGAGGCACAAGTGATCGCCCTGGATACAGACGAGAATGGTCCTGAAAGAGAAGAAATTGGCTGAAACTTAAATCAACACAACGCAGATATTACAGTTGATTAGATGAGACGTACATCAATATGTTGAGGGGGGTTTGACGGTGTGCGTTCATAATGGCTACTATTTTCATACAGATTGTTGTAGTTGTCATTGAAGAAAGAGTTGGGATAGTGGCCATTTAATCCACTCATTGTGGATGAGAAGAAAGTGGGAGTAACTTGACTTGTGTGTTCGCGTCCGCGTCCTCTGCTCATTAATGTGACGTCAGCTGCATGATGCACCTTCCAAAAATGGAATGTGCCCACATGTTGATCCCCACATGTTGATCTCGGCACTCCAACATAGTCAAACCCCCTCTGTGCTGAATACAGAACACCGTACTTCCCTCACCCTTATTTTGTGTGATTTATTGAGGTTCGACCTATTCAAATGGCACACAGAAGCTTGCAAGTCGAACCTGCCTGCACCTCAATCCAGTTGTTTGATGCATCGACATCTTGCAAACGCGCTCACATCGGGTCCCAGTCTTGGGTGGAACACTCTCAGTTTCAGAAGTAGCTAATCCGGAATTGTACTAGCTTCGCCACCATGACCCTGTTCACCGTCCAAGGTCTCCTCAAAACCAGTCAGCTCAGCGTCCTCCAATCCCGACTTCTCTACAACAAACCAAAGCCCACTTTCGGAATCAGTTGGCAATGGGGGTAATGGCTGCATCAAGACACATGCCATGATGCTCGACAGATCAATAACTCGAAGGTCGTTGTCACCACGATACTGACACACCCATAAGGTATACAAAGACTCGAGAAGTATTTCTCGGACTGGGTGTGAATATATGGAAACCAGAGCATAGGGAAGAGGCACATCGTCTGGGTTGTCAGTGGTGAAATGAAGGAAATAAAATTGGACTTCGGCATATTCAATTTGCCCGTTCAATTCTATCTTTGTGTATTTTGAGCTGAGAGGAATTGATTATCCCAGACGTAGGACATACCTTGACATTTCGAGTCACCTGTACCTTACTGCACGCTCGTTTACTCTCACACCAGAGACTTTGTGCGACTTGTCCATTGGGCAGACAAAGTCTACCCCATCGCCTGATCTTCGAGGTGTTGAATAACTGGGAAAGTACATTCCCTCCTGGTCCAGGGATACTTGTAGGAAACCAGTCCCTTGGTCGCAACAAGACACAGCCCATTCCAAGATCATGGGAGAACTTAGGAAGATGTGGTGTTGCTGCCGGATCCAATTCCGGATATATGTTCTTGAGTGCGTTGACTTGTGACCGTTGAAGAGCACACCGAGCGAGATTTGCAAAAGGATTAGAAGGCTGTCTGATTTCCTTGCCGAGATCCCCAATTGTGCGCTCCATCGTAAATTGAGTGTAATATGCACCCGGCCCTACTTGTATGACTTCGTCACATGTATGGAGGAGGGTGTGGATGCAGGGTCAGCAAAAGTGAAGATGGTCAACGCGTCGCTGATAGTATAGATTCTCATACTCCTCCACAAACTGGACAAGGTGTGAATGAGCCTCTCAAAGCTGGGCACCAATGATGCGCCGTTGTGTGAGTATTTGGACACCGTGCACAAGTTTGCAAAAATTCTTCCAGTATTTGTGAGGAAGCACCGCGCGAAACAGTCCAGGTCCTAGCCCAAAGAGATACAGGTAGTATTCCGTTGCCTTGTATCCACTCGATATCTTCTCTGCAGTATTGCGTGGAGGGTGGTGGAAGGAAGATGGGAAGAAGGGTGTTGCGTTGGCCACTAATTGGCCGTGGGTCTGCCACACATCTCCGGTCAGCGTTGCCCAGTCCCAGGTCAATTGGTCGTCAGCTGGGTCACATTTCATGGTTCCTCGCCAAAGTGGTATCAATAGTTCACCTAGGTTGAGAAAGAGGAGGTGCATGAGGTCCAAAGCAAAGCAACGTGGTACGGGAAACATGAGGTCCTCAGAAAGCCCACTAGGAATACTTGGTTTGCTTATTCCAGTCCCTTTGCAATTTCTCTTGTAATCGACTTGGTCAGTCAAAGCGATGACTTTGGAAAGCTTCTGTTGATAGTCAGCCAGTGAGAGGGTGCTGAGATCACGTATGTCAATGTCAGGATGGTTGCAGTCTTGAACAGTGTAGTTATTCGGCTTCAGGTGCACTGCAAAATAATGTCCGGTGTGGGGCTTGTGATGACCCTTCATTGGACAGCCAAGTCGGCAGCCATGGGCACTGTGGTGACCAACACATCCATCAACTTCGGTCATCCCGAGTGCATCTGCTGTTGCCAGAGAAAAAATAATTCGTGATTGGATGACTGTGCCTACTATTGCATCCCACATGCGAATTCTGGCCCTGTTGTTTTCACGTTGGAGTGCAGAAAGATGATGGATGCCCCTAAAGAGATAGGAATCGATGATTTTCAGTTTGTTGGGGCCAGGGATAATAGTGCCTGGAAATACGTGGCCCTTCCGATACCGTTGAACTGGGGAAAAGTTATGCAGGATCCAAATCGAGATCCACATGTCGGATTTCTTGTTCTGGTACAGCTGTGCTCCATCGAGAGAAGATGAAACAATGGTGTCGTAAGCGGTGATGTTAATACATTCAGCGAGATCTTGCATCTTGCTGCCACACAAGATGTCATTGTATACAATATCCATTCTGTCTTCTGTCTGGAGATTGTCCAGCATTTCTGCCACCTCCTTCATCTTCTTGTCCAGGTAACACATATTCATAGCTCCTGTGCAAGACCGACATAGTGCCTGAATTTGCGGGCCAAGAAGAATTGTACAAAATTGCTGTCGTGGGACCTTTCTGCCAGTTGACACCAGCTGGGGTGTGTCATATTGAGCCTCACCGCATATGTTGCAAGACTCAAGCTGCGAGAAAGGCCCTGTAAATGCGTGACATGAGTTTATGCACATGTCATCGTAAGCCGCAACGACTCCAGATATTTCGGCAACAAGCTTTTTCACAGAGTGGTATGAGAGAATGCCAGACTCGGGGTAATGGCGCAGAATGGCATCACAGCATGACTTGTATGTATCCTCAGATGCGTTGGTGACAGCCAAAAAGAGGTCGAGAGAGAGACAGATATCGGGATCGGAAATATCTGCTGGCCGTTCACAAGGGTTACGAAGGCGATCAATGAGATCGTCATCCAGATTTCCATTGTCGAGAGTCGCAGCACGTATCTCTTTGATGAAGTCCTGAGATACTTTGATACTGTCAATATGGGATACCACAGCCGGCAGTTCGCCGTCCTCTCCATCAGCACTACCTGTGGATGGCTGTTCAGGTTGGCTGAGCGCACAAAGAGCAGCATGCAATTCGGCTGCTTGTGCTGCTTCTCTCTGTTCACGCTCCAGGATTGAAATACCCCGGGTCCTCAGAATTGTCGTCCCCTTCTGATGAACAGCATACATGAAGGTGATACTCACAGTGACAAAGTAGACTGTGGTGAGATATCAAGGTAGGCTAGAAGCAGCAACAGAGTAAGTCTTGCAAGTGAAGCAGATGTGGAGTCTGGCACACAACAGATGAGAACTGGTGTTTATACAGAGGAGAAGACATACCTGGCACACAACAGATGAGAACTGGTGTGGTGCCAGAGCGTACATGGTACACTACTTATACTCCTACAGAGGGTGACGCTAGTAACAGCAGGTCACAGTAAATACAAGGACGCATTGTTCTGTACACGGACAAAGGAGTGGATACAAAGAGAACAAGGCGTAGAGAACAAGAGAGGTCTGGACTATGATATCATAGTGACATCACAATAAAGATAAAGAAACAAAGGGAAGTACATAGACGTAGTACAAGGGCAATCCAGAGTGGTCCATGATGTCATGTACATGTGTGATGTCATAGATAAGAGAATACAAGAAGTCCGAGATTGTAAAGATCAAAATAATCTAATCTACAAGTCCTGTATATCTAATCTAAAGCAGTCCATTATCTGCATGTCCTTTGAGCCGCTAAGTGCGCTGAGGCCACTTATCAACACCTTCCTCTTGGTGTGAATGTCTCGGAGCCTGGGTCGAGTCAGGGGTATGGGGTTGCTGGTGGTTCGTGTCTGTGTTGTTCGGATCACTGGGCAGTTGATCGTACTCAAAACTATGGTGAGGAGGTGCAAGGGAGTCACTCTGGTGTGGGGACAAAGAAATCTCGTCCTATTTGTATGTAATTGATGAACAAATGGTACGAGTAGTCGACAACAAACTGGTAAGGGAACATTGGTTCAAGGAACATACCATTGCATCATGTTGCCGATGTCTCTTTGAAACATGTTCATCACTATGTGCTGGGACACTTTTGTCACTCTCGCTATCCGAGCCATTGCTATTTGTGGAGTTGCTGTGGCCCAGGCGCGGTAACTGGCTCTGCTCAGACCAGGCGCGAAACGAACTAGTAGCTAGATTTGTAAGGCAGGATGCATGGTGTCTTGCAGTTTGAGCCAAGACAAGAGCTCCATTGCACACTGGACAGGGACAAGACTTGCGTAACTTGGGCATACGAGAGCGTCCAGTTGTCTGGGGTTGCCAGAATGAAGTAAGGTGCGATCAAATACATGACGTAGAGTACTGTAAGTTACAATGTTACGATGCTACACTAAACTCAGATTTGAACTGCGAATTGTCAGCTGATCATGGTCACACCCAGCTAGGCTCAGAGTCACTCAGCTACTCTCGGCGCAGGTTTTCACTGGGCCTTAGAGCCTGTCCGGCAGCAAAATGGTCGCTCGTGGCACCAGCCAAATGTGAGAATGCATTCTCACTGGTGCCGGTTCCAGCAATGGGGGTGTCCGGCGTGACTATCTCAACCGGAGGCGACCACAGTCATAAGCGACGGCCCTGCCAAAAGTGAGAAACGACTCTAGAGTTGTTTCTGACCTCTTTCTCTTTCTGAGTTGCATAGATGTGACACAAATTGTTATTATGTAATATCACTTGTATCGTTCATTGTTGCATGTACAACTTTTGATTAACAACTGAGGCACGTGTGGATTACAGTAACAGACAATAATGTACAGTTTTTTTACGTGCTTTTGCATGTATCTAAGAACCCACTGCTACTTGAGACCCTGGAGCTTTTCCATCGCGCCCTGAATGAGAGCTTTGCGGGCACCTCGGGACCTGATCGCGATGTAAGTACCTGCAAGCTCTGCGCTTGCAATGATACAATTTGCGGTGCAGGTGAGGTCGTTGTCGGAGAAGCCCTCTTCGTCTTTGATAATGTTCACAGCAGCGGTGCAAATGTTGGTGGCACTAGAAGTAGCTGATGGGGTGGGAGGTTGGATGGCGTTGACCACTCCTGTCAAGGCCCTGACTAGCGTGTTGGCATCCGAAGCGGAGCCCAAGCTCATGTTCTTGGCCACATCAGCCAAGGCTCCAGTGAGCGTTTCGGCGGCACCATCCACCGATGTCCCTATATTCGTCATCCCTTGACCTGCCGAAACGCACTGGGTTTTGGTGCACTCACTCCCCAAAGATGCTGCGGAGCTCTTGGTGCGCCTGCGTTCCGCGTTGGGGTCGTCGTTGTCCTGATGTAGTGTATCAGTGGTAATATCAATATCTATAAGTTTGGCTCATGCCGCCTGTTGAGGGCTCGAAGAGTGGCCTCTTTTTCGGAGGCTCGGGTGTTTTTGTTTCCGTGGCCAGTAAAGGCATTAGCAAGATCACGGATAAGAAACTGGGGGAATACCTGTGTATTTCCCTCACCGTCTGTTAGCCCATTGTCCCAGGACTCCCACATGAGAGATGGGTCGATGACGGGGTCGAACAAAGGGGAGGTGGGGGTAGTGGCGCGTGTATGCGACGGACTAGGGGACTGGCCTCCCCGGAACGCAAACTGGCCTGTTGCACGTGTTCTGTCTATGAGGTCTCCAATCTCGTCGAATAAAGGGAAGCCCTTGTTGCAGAAGGGTTTCGCTTTTGGGTTTTTCTGAAGACACTGGGGTATCTGAGTCGGTATGACAGATGATGACAACAGTGCTCACCTTGATATACTCCTGCCACACTGTGTGCTCTGCTATAACGCAGTGCTTGACAGGGTCCCACCCAAACCCAGAAACATTTCGGAGTTCCTTGACGGTCTCATACTCTTGTTTGAGCTATATGAGTGCATACATCAGGGAACGTGCATGTATCTGTGTGGACACAGTATGCACCTTCTGCCATCGATTCTTGATGGCTGATGCGCTCTTCTTCACCCCACCCGAGCACTTCTCGCTGCCAATCAATGCCGACTCGCATGCAGTCCACGCTGATTTCTTGGGGTTATTGTCCCCCCAACCACCGCTGCTCTTCTGGTCGGCCAGAGTGTGTACCAGTGTGATGTCGTCCACCTCACGCCAAATAGAGGTCTTGATTTCCTTGCTCGTTGCCATAGGGTTTCTTGCAGATCTCCACCTCGTGCAAGAGATAGAAGGGGGTGTAGTACAATCAATGTGTTTGGATTCTTTTGCACAAGTCGACGCGATGCACCTATAATGTCACGTGCCTATCTACGACGTCGCCTTCCACGCTCGAAGTCCCGCCATATATCATGCGCAATGCTATCCCTGCGCTCAGCTGCACTAGTTTGCTCTGCATTACTAACCGCGCCTTGGGCCTGACTGCGGGTGTTGTCGGTATCATCTTGGGTTGTCTCAATGTCGTCAGGTACATCATCGGGGTCATGAATGAGAATGAAGTTATGCAACACCCCAAGCGTGCTGACCAATTGTGATTGGATGTCAAGCAAATACTCCTGTGCCAGTACAAGTGCCCTGAACCGCCACTTGACGACCCCAAAGAGCTGCTCAATCACATTATGAAGGAGCGCATGCCTGTAGTTAAATAGCTCCTTGTAATTTTGAGGCCTGAAAAGTCTTTCACTTCATCTGATAGAATTAATCGGGAGATCTCACTTATTCCCCCCTGTCGCCCATTCTTTCAAATGGTACCTCACCCCATGGTAGGGAACTAGCAACACGTCCGAGTTTGCATAACCTGCGTCGGCAAGGTAGTAGCGCCCCACTGGTATATTGAAGCCCGAATTCCGTGCATCTTCAAAGACGTGGCTATCAGCTGCACTACCCTCCCACCTGGGTAATATAAACAGAAAAGCCATGTCCACAGAGCACACCGCGAGAACATTTTGTGATACTTGATTTTTCCGATCGCGATACCTTACATGTGACTCCACAGGAACATAAACGGGAAGATGTGTCCCATCGATTGCACCAAGGCAGTCCTTGAAGTAAGGAAAAAAAATTCTGATTCCCTGATACAACTAGGTATCAGCGAATTGTGTGTTGGGAGCACCACATAAGCTCTATAGACTGTCTTGGATGTAAGTGCCCCAAGAATACGGTGAATGGATCTGAGCGAGGTTAGCCAAGCACGGAGGTTAGTCAGACCAGTCAGACTTTGTTATAGTATCCCCGCTCCTCTGGAATCGCTCTTGTAGCGCTCAGTTGGACAATCCACACCGTGCATAATGGAGAAATATTGCCAACTGTTCTTCAACTGAGACATGCCAAGTAGTGTGCAAACCAGCATCCCTTGCAAGCACAGAGATCAATCACCTGAAGACGTGCTTGTTTAGACCTAGTTCATTATGGAATCGACCATCATGGCCGATCAGAAGCTCGTTGATCCAGTCCTGGCCCCTTAGCTGAGATGTGTGTAATGGAACCTTCTCAAATTGCAAAGAAAACCCAAGCGCAGATCTTGCAGCTGCAGAGAAGATCAAATAGCTGGCAACCACAGTGAAGCACATGGTGAAAACAGCAAGCTGATCAGATCGAGTCTCGGGCATATTTGCATGTAGAGAGCAGCAGGATCATGTACTTGATTGTGTATGCGTACAAATGCCTTTTCGTGGTGGTCACACTTAGTCATATGTGACTAATTTACATAATTATCAATTTCTCTGTCGCAACCAAAGTAGGCATTCAGGAACGCAACTGAGTTCCCTTGCAGTCGCACACCACCTCTTTCTCCCACCCTGATGAAAGAGGTTGCATGCGACCACGGCCGCTCCCTCTTTCGCTGCCAGACAGGCTCTTAGAGCCTGTCCGGTGGTGAAATGGTCGCTCGCAGCACCAGCCAAATGTGAGAATGCATTCTCACTGGTGCCGGTTCCAGCAATGGGGGTGTCCGGTGTGACTATCTCAACTGGAGGCAACCTTGGTCGTAAGCGACCACCCTGCCAAAAGTGAGAAACGACTCTAGAGTCGTTTCTCACCTCTTTCTCTGTCTCAGTTGCAGCGATGTGACACAAACCATGTATTATATAATATCGGTAACATCATGCACGCATTTGTGAACTCATTCATTTCATTGTACAGCTTTATCCAAGGCTTTATCCATGAGACTTGCATGAGACTTGCGCACATTCAGACCTTAGCTGTGGATTCACGATCCTGATAACTACTGTAAATCTCCATGTTGTTGAGACTGAGAGTCACAATGCATGACATTGATTGCTCAAATGACCTGGGTCAGTGTCAAGTTGAGGGAGGTGCAAGTGTCGCAACTGGTTGTGCAGGCCTCCGCACCGCGTGGAACTTTGTACAACTGTCAGCCATGTTAGGAGACATGCCATTCTCAAGTAACTAGGGCCGCGCATGGGTGCAGCACGCTCAGGAGTGCGAAAGGTGAGCCTGCTTTGGCTCCATAGTGACCAGCAATGCAATGTATCGTGCACACCTCTGCGCTTCATGAAACATCGCGGAATTTATTTCCTCAGTGGGTCCTGCATTGTTCTTGAGTCACTAAGGGTGCGCGCGAGTGCGGCACGCTCGGGAATGCAGACAATGTGCTATATGAGCCTTCTGAGATCTGAGGTCCTGGGGAGTGTCTCTCTTTATTCTGAGAGTTGCAAATACAGGGAATATATACTCGGTAGAGAGGGATATGGGGTATGCTAGGGTGGAGATAAGGGGCAACTGAGCGACATTGCAAAACAACATCGGAAATGTAGTGCGGGAGAGGGATCTTGGACGCTGAGCTGAGAAATGTCACGCTTAGTCATAGTGTGACAAATATCTATTTCTCTTGCGACCACTTTCGCAACCAAACCAGCGTTCGGGAACACGACTGAGTTCTTTTGTAGTCGCATGCCACCTCTTTCTCCCACCCTGGCAAAGAGGTCACATGCGACCTTGGCCGCTCCCTCTTTCGCCACCGGACAGGCTCTTAGCTTTGTGCACAGCTGCAAGACTCTCCCAGATTTTATGCACTGTCTTACACTGGTGAACATTCTTCACCTGCTGCAACATGAGATTGCTCATGATCAGAACCTGAGCATAGTCATCGTTAGCATCCCATATTTTCTTTGCTGCCTTATCCTTAGAAGGACACATGATGGTGCCATTGATGTATTTTGTGATTTGGCAGTACTGGAAGACTTTTCCCATCTGTTCACACCAGTCCGACCAATTCTGGTCATCAAGTGGGTCTACTATCATGTACGGGCTATTGCAATTGCACAACCTTGTGCAATTTTCAAAGATTGGGATAGATCACTGCTTTCCCGACATCCTTTGAGCCCAAAAATATTACACTATGTACAGTGGGTTGTGTAGATACAGGATCAGCAAAAAAAGGGGGAATCAATTGGTGACTGCGAAGGGAAAGTAAACAAAAATGTGGGGGGGTCGTTTTTGAGAGGTTTCTGTGCATGCAGATCCCAACGATCTTCCAGAAAGATTTATGATCTTCCAAGCTAGGGTGTTAGAGCATGTAAAGAAGACATCCTATGACGATTTTGGACTCACCAGGCATAGTTCCTTTCTGCTGCGTTTAAGGTGCTGGAATAGAAGGCAATGGGGTGTCGTTTGTTGTCTTTTGCACGTTGGAGGAGTACTGCTCCAACTGCGTATCCTGACGCATCTACTTCTAGTTCGAATGGTACCTCTAGTTCTGGGTGTTTGAGTACTGGTTCTTCCATTATTAGGGTTTTGAGCTTGTTGAATGCTTGTTGTTGTTCAGTCCCCCATTGCCATTCTGTCTCTTTCTGTGTTAACTTGTTGAGAGGTTGTGCATGTGTGGCAAAGTTTCGGATGAAAGTGTGGTAGAAATTGCAGAAGCCTAGGAACGATCGCACCTGTTTGACGGTTTTGGGGACTGGCCATTCACGTATTCCTGAAACTTTGACGGGGTCCATGCGAATCACCCCCTTTTCAATGATTACCCCCAGGTAATCGAGGGATGAAGAGTGGAAGGTGCATTTTTCCGGTTTGAGATAGAGGTCGTGTTGTTCCAACAAGTCCAAGATGTCGTGGATTGCTTCCGTATGTGCTTGCTCCGTGGATGAGGTCGCAATGCTGATGTCGTCCATGTAAACGCGAATAATGGTCCCTTTTGTCTCATGATATTTGATGAGGGGTTTGCAGATGTGATTCATCATCGTTTGGAAGGTGGAGGGTGAGTTTGTCATGCCGAAGTACATTACCAATGGTTCGAAGAAGCCCTGATTTCTGTGGTCCTGCATTGGTGTGTCAGTTTCATTGCAACTCCCTTGTCTTATAGAAGTTTCGCTCCGTTTACTGGACCAATCCTCTGTTTGTTGGCGTCAAGGTGAGTATCTTCGTTTTCTATGCACGACTACACGACTGACTCTGTCTAAGTTGTCAAGTCATCGTCACCGTCCTTGACAGGCCATTCAAGGCTTGGTGCTACAGAGCGACATTCTGTAACACCTCCTCCGCCGTCGCCCTCTGAGGACCATTATGCCTCCCCGCTCCTACTGTCGTTGCGGAGTTGCAGTGGGGTGAGCTGCGTTGGGATGCCTTTGGCACCTGCGCAAGCGTTGCTGGGTCTTAACTTGTTGTGGCTGGTCCTGCTGCCCCTTGCGGGCAACTGTTAGTACTTGCCTCCTTATTGGTGGTAAACCCTGATCCCAACGCCACTGGGGTGGTCGGGGTGGGCAAGAGGAAGGCAGGGCAGGGCAGGAGTGGCAGGTCTATGTTCCTTTCAGGACGGACGTGATGGGATATTCCATTCGTTGTCGGTATCGAGGTGAGTATTGCTGCCGCTCTTGCCATGTACTAGGATACTTCCTGACCTCTCTCCCAAGTTACTCCCATCCGACGCACTTCATCTTCAGGCTGGATGATATGGAGCGATGTTCCATGACACCTCCTCCACCGTCGCCCTCTGAGGACCATCATGCCTCCCCACTCCTACCATCGTTGCGGAGTTGCAGTGGGGTGAGCTGCGTCGGGATGCCTTTGGCACCTGCGCAAGCGTTGCTGGGTCTTAACTCGTTGTGGCTGGTCCTGCTGCCCCTTGTGGGCAACTGTTAGTACTTGCCTCCTTATTGGTGGTAAACCCTGATCCCGACGCCACTGGGGTGGTCAGGGCGGGCAAGAGGAAGGCGGGGCAGGGCAGGAGTAGTGATTGAAAGTCCGGTCCGGTCCGGTTTTTTTCCCTAATTTGGAAAGACCGGGACCAGGACCGATCCATCGGTTCATCCCCTCGCCCCAAAACCGGACCGAGCCGACAGGAGTCGGTCCCACCCGGTTGCCGGATTCTCAAAAGACCGGTCCGAACGGTCTAAACCGGCTCATCCTGAGCCGGTCCCAACCGGTCATGGACCGACTGCAACCGCAGGCATAACAATATAATTTGATTGCGATTTGTGCTTGTGCTACTGGTATTTTACAATAAGTCATAGTAACTTGAACTACTCTACTACTACTGTATGGAATATAAGGCCCTCGTCCTCTTCGCGACAAAGAGGACGCGTCGCAATCATTGTCCGATCGTTGGCTTGAGTCGGCGTCATGGTTGTCGTCGACATCGCGGCCGTTGACTCGGATGCGTTGTCGTCGTCGGTTGATGCATCGTCATCGTCGGTTGATGCGTTGTCGTTGTCGTCGTGGATGTCGATATATTGTTCTTGAGGCTGTGTTGATATTGCGGCTGCTGGTGTGTTGTCCTTGTCGACGTGTCGTCGTCTTGATCATCGTTGTCGTTGTCGACGTGCTGTTGGGGCCGTTGTCGTGGTAGTAGGTGCGTTGATGGTGCGGTTGTCGATGTGCCGCCGTTGTCGATGTGTCGTCGTTGCGGCTGTCGGGTATCGTCGTTGCGGCTGTCGGGCGTCGTCGTTGTAGGACTTGTGGTCGCCATCATCTTGTTGTTGCTTGTAGTTGTCGGTGTGTCGACGTTGCGGCTGATGTGTCGTCGTCGATGTTGGAACGACCGTGGTCGGTGGTCGGTGTTGGCGTGGTGTTGAGGCCGGTGATGAGGCCGGTCCGAGGCATTGACATCGGCGTCGCTGCAGTCGGCCCGGGTGTCGGAAGGGTGGTCGTAGTTCCCTTGGTCGGCGTTGTCGAACTTACTGTTGTCGGATGGTCGTGGCTGGTCGTGACTGTAAAGACCGGTTGGGACCGGTCCCAACCGGCCCTGTAGTGGTTCACCCATTTTCCAAATTTGGATGAACCGCAACCGGTAATGTTCTCAGGCCGGATGAACCGCAACCGAAGGTCCGGTTGCAACCGGTTGCGGTCCGGTCCGGTCCCGGTTTTTTTCCGGTTCATGGGACTGGACTTTCGAACACTAGGCAGGAGTGGCAGGTCTATGTTCCTTTCAGGACGTGATGGGATATTCCATTCATTATTGGTATCAAGGTGAGTATCGCTGCCGCTCTGCCATGTACTAGGAATACTTCCTGACCTCTCCCTCCCCAGCTACTCCCATCCAATGCACCTAATCTCCAGGCTGGATGATACGGAGCGGTGTTCCGTAACACCTTCGCCATTGCCTTCTGAGGACCATTATGCCTCCCCATTCCTACTGCTGCTGCAGAGTTTCAGTTAGGTGAGCCGCGTTGGGACGCCCTTGGCACCTTCGCCATTTTATGTCAATTCCGATTTGCCACCAGTGAGGGTATCAAGTTGGGCAAGGAGGTGCTGTCATTCGACCTGGTGCAGGGATTCCTGTAGTGAGCTGCCAGTCAATGCATTTGCCATTCTCACATTCGCCTGCTTCCTTAACCTAGTACCGTTAGCGCTTTATGTGCACGCTACATCCACGTGCGCCTTTGTCCACTCGTTAGATAAGTGCTCGATTATTACTCCGATGAAATACTATTTAAAGGATTTGCAGGGCTCACGTCAAGGTCGTCCTTCATTCTTGTCGACATATCATGCGCCTACGTAGTCACACTCGAAGGTGGACAGCAAGGGTAAGACTGAGCCTTTTAAGTCACCATTGCGTCGTTCTTACCAGTATTAGCGTGCTGTTACCTTCCCTTTGAAAGTGAGTGAATACACCTGCGTGCCACCCATTCTGTTCATCACCTCCCAATAGAGCGTCACAACTTTGACTTCTCCGGAGCAGGTAGAAGAACTGTTATCGGTCATCAAGCGTCGAAGTGAGATCGCGCTCGAAATCGAAATCCTTGAGGTATCCGCAGATGCCTTTGATCGGTCAGCTTTCAAGTCAATTCGAGAGGTCCTTTATCGCACAAGGAATATCACCGACCTCGTCCTTCGATTCTCATTCCAACCCATTCGCATACTCCCCACAACCATAGTGCTTCACAGGCTCACCTCTTTGGATGTCAACATCGCTCATGCCACCGTTGCACGACTACTTCGAACTCATCCACACATCGAAAACCTGACACTCGGGCCTTGCAACGACACCCTTCGCTGTCCTCTTGCTGGTCTTTCGCTTCATTTTCTCCAATGCCTCACTTGCCCTCCCGGCTGTGTACGAGCCCTCACTGAAAATAGTCGTGTGCATCGGCTTATTGCTACGTACGATGGCGTCCGACATGTCCGTTTCCCTATTCTCCAACTTTTGGACTTTCGCCCCATCGAAACTTGCGCAGTTTTAACTATCCTTCACATAGACTTTGATCACACGGCTGAACGACTTTTCCTCCGCATCTCAGCCGCAGCTCCAGCCCTTGTCTACCTCAAACTGACGGAGAGCTCGTCTTCATCTGAAGTATTATATTTGCTCTGCGACATAAACCATGCGCTAACGTGGTGCATACTTTTCTCAGGTCGCACCAATGCCATGGGACGATAAGGAGAGTTGGGAAGCCGGACTGCGGTCTCTTTCATCTCTTAAGAGTCTGTTGCTACGATCGTGGCGCCCTCTCCGGGAAACGAAGGACACGGAGGATGCATTTATCGATGACCTACTCCGTTTCCCCGAGCGGCTCTGCCACGTAGCTGTTTGGTCTGGAGCTCGCCAAGGGATGGGGCGCTTGGTCGTTTGGGATGACATGGATATGGGCTGGCAGAATACCTATGAACAAGTGTCTATGAATGCGGAGGACCCTCCGATTGACACTGCAGCTTTCGTATAAGATGGCTCAGTCTTTTTCGAATTCGTTGTACTATTTCATTGTACCATAATAGCTTTTTGGGTTTACTAAACTCATGATCACGCCGACCAACTCAACAGATATTCGTCAGGACAGCTCAGTTGGGCGCTCATTGCAATACAACAAAGGAAACTTGTTGAACTGACAAAAATGGCCGCGTTCGAGCTAATGTCGGCGCATACGTCGCGTGGGCTGCCTTTGATCGCTTAGGTACTTATGCGTTGTGCCACTGAGATTATAACTTTCAAAGCTCACAGCGCTCACACCTTCAATTATTCATTGACTTTTCCCCTCAATTTCTTCTGGCGTTGTTACTTTCTGTGGAATGCCTGACGCCTCGGTTACTGATCGTTCGAACGACTGAGCAATATGCATCTACTTTCGTAAACTCAGGCTTCGAACCCTTCGAGAACCAGTTATCGAGCCACCGCCAAAATGTGTACGTATTCATGATGTGTGAGTTTCTATTCCTTTTCCTCAACCCCGGTTTCTCACATATGCTTTCTTGTTGGCAGTCGGCAGTTGACTCCGATAGTTTGCCAGGCGCAAACACTGAACACGTTTACATGGCAATGACGGAAGCGACTGCCGGCGTGTCAGGTCTCCAGGCCCGGGTCGTTGGAGTCCAGGAGGTGGTAGGGGCGCCTCAGCGTTATGATGCAGCGGGTCTGCAACCGGAGCCGCAGTCGACAGATCTACAGGGGCGCGAGCAAGAAATAGAGGTACGGGAAGAGCTGGAACGGGCAACTGAGGTGCACCATGAGCTCGAGCAAGAAACAGAGGTGCGTCACATCCCTTTTTCTAATCTCGGATTCTCAGCGGTTTCGTGATCAGACCGTTAGCACACACGTTGCTGGTCCAGAGGTTATCCGACCAACTCCGACCGTTCAAGATCCTCAGTATCAAGGTATAACCGATCCAGCGCTGGAAATTCAGGCTGCGGATCGCCAAAAGACTGAAGAACAGTCAGAGGTACGCCAAAAGTTTACATTGCGTTTTACACGAGATCTGAGTATTCTTTTTGCTAGAGTGCGGATATTGAACACGAAGAGCGTGCGATAATCAGATTGACGCGCCCAGAGCCTGAGACTTTAGAGCAGGGAAGCTGGGCCGTTGAACCTCCAGAACTCAGGCAGACATATGTACGTCGGCAGTTTACCTACTATTATCTCAATCTTAGGGTTTCTTGGACAGTCTGTGGCTGTCCCGGGCTCTGACGAGAGAAGAAACGATATCGAGCAGACAGTTGTGGAAACAATACAAAGAAGCCATTGATGTGGAAGTCGGAAGAGTAGGTTATCCATCGATCCCTTTCCAATGGTACTGACTTGGAGCCACGAAGTGGCATGCGAACGCAGTTGCCTACCGAATGAGTAACCTAGAGCAGACACGCAGCGCCCATCGCAACCGCTGTGCAGTAGAACTAGACGTATTATCCCCAGAGTTCACGCTTGTTGCTTTGGTGGAATTCGGACAAGTCATGGTTAAGGTTCGTAGTTCCCCCACAATCTGTATGAATGTTTATGAACTGTGGAGTTCTATAGACCAATAGCGAGTGCGAGCTAGCACAGCAGAAGGATACAGACTTCTTCCGTGACGGGGTAACAGAGATGGCCCAGAAGTTATGCAAGACATTCTTCCGACTCTGCGTCCAGTTCGCTGGTGGAGGGCCTATCACAAATGAGGTACTCGTTCGTGCAGAGACATTTCAGGGAAATCGTTTCAAGTGTTTAGCTCTAGATGGAGTGGAAACTGTGCGTAATGCCTTGTGACATATTCGGTTCCCGATCGACGCACCCCCTTCCAGATAACTATGCAGAACAAGGCTGGAATCAAACTGGTGATAGAGTCGGAGAGAAAGGCGGTGGACGCCATAATATCCCGTCAAAAGGTAATAGCTCAAGCTCAAGCGGAACAATTGAGGCGAGAGGATGGCACAAGATCTGTTGGTGAAAGCAGCTCAGGTCCAGTACGTGTATGTCCATAAAGCAACAGTAAAGAGTAGTGACAGAATCTCAGAAGAGCTCGCTACAGAAGAGCACCACTGCAAAACAAAAAGAAGCACAAACACGACCATGTTCCTCGGCTGAACGGCTGCATCAAGCTGACATGAAGACAAAGGGGTTGCGTAAGGTAAGTGATGCAACTCATAACCACTCGTGCATTAGACACCAATACATTGCCTGGCAGCGGTCACAGAAGCGGAAGTCCCACAAACCGCGTGAGGTAAGTTGCAAGAGGGAAAGGTGGACTTCCCCCAGCATAGTGACATATGGCACCAGACCCCCATCCTTCAACAACAGATACCGCAGGCAATCGACTATGATGTCGAGGTACGTCATTAAACGCGGTTCCCTGGCAATGGTATATAATATCAGAACCTCGGTTTGCAGATGGAGGTAGACGATCAGGAGTGTGGGGTCCATCACTCCAAGATTTTTCCTATGCAAAAACTCTGACAGTGCCCTGGATGCGCCTTATGGCAACAGCAGATTGTAGAGGTTATTGACCTGTAGGGCGAGGTTCGTAGTTTGGTGGGCTTCCCCCACATTTTAATGATATGATATAGAGAATCGCCGTCCAGCAGCAAGAACAAGCAGTACCAAACCCGGGGCACGAGGTATGTCATTCAAATATTTCCTGTGCAGCACACTCTGACAGGGAATCTCGGGTGTTTGCAGCAACGGGATGTAGAGACCGCTCATAGGGAGCGCAACTTATCTCTCTCCATGGCGCTTGTTCCGTATCATGGTCATAGTGACATACAACGTCCGAACTTACTGATTACAGACACCAGGGAGGACAATCTATCTCGCTCAGTGATCTATGGTGGCACACAACTTGCTATACAGCAACAAGAACAGGAGGCACAACAGCGGCGGATAGATGAGGTAGCCAATCAGGAGCGTGAGGTGCGTCATCCATCTCAAGAGCTTTCCAATGCAGCACAGTGATGGCGAGTGGCGCAACTACCTTTCAGCAGCAGTCTCTGGGCACCACGAGTAGTGAGAGCTCTCTCTCTCTCTCGATGGCACTTGTTCCGTATCGTAGTGACCCTCAGCGTCTGAGACCTACCATGCGACAACAAGAATGGGACGCAGTTAACAGAGGGTGTGAGGTATGACATCGAGAGGTATTTTCTACACAGCGCATTGATGAAGATTTCTGGATGGTTGCCGTGCAGCAGCGTATAGTATGGAGGTTACCTGAACCGGAACGCGAGGTGCGTCGCTTGAGGGGGGCTATGCCACAAGCACTGACATGATAATAGGGGCTCGCTGCGCAGCACACAGAACAAGTAGCGACCAACCTGGGGCGCGAGATGGAAGTGGCTAATCAGGACCTGCGAGGTACAACTTGGCACCTCAGTATACCAGCCACTCGCCTTGGTTCAGCGGGGACAAGAGACAGCCGATCAGGAATGAGGACGGTGCACCTGGCAATTTCAGTTGCCAGGTGTATTGAGTATAGGATGTAAGGAGTCAAACCAGCAGCAGACTCAAGCTCAAGTGACGGCCGAAAGCTGTGAGGTGAGTAGTGTGGAACCCCCTCGTCCGAGACACGTGGTGATACATGACGGTGCCAGAGATTTGCTATGACCCACAAACTGTTAACTGGTGTTTCAGCAAATCTACAGATGTTCCAACAGGGAAGGAAGCGGTCTTAACTGAAGTGGGTCAACGGGCAGCGCTTGGGGAATCGGCTGCAGGACGATTGGAAGCGTCACAAGCAACGAGGTCGGCGTCAACCTGAGAGCCGGACTGCCCAGTCACCTGTTGCACTCCACGTAGTAAGCCCTTACTCCGTTTTGACAACAAGATGCCGATAAGTCTATCAGGTGCAGTGAGCGCTGACCGACAAGCGACCAATGGGTCGGCTCACACTGCGAGTAACTCAAACTGGGTATGTGTTGGGTTCTATCTCACTCAGTGCCCCTGAATAGTAAGCTAACTGTGTCTAAGTTGACCACCCGAGATTCAGGTCATGGCGATGACAGAACAGTCGAATCACAAAATGTATATCTTTATATTGAAATGAATGTCGGATTGATTGTGACCTCCGTATTCTAGCGTCCCGCTGAGAATACAGGCATGGAGATAGACGGCGAGGTCCCTGGCCAGGAACAAGTACGTACGAACCTCTCTTTGTCAATTCTCAATTGTCAACCAGGGCAATCTTTTTCAGTGCTATGGGCGATGGTAGGGCCAGTGGGTGTAGTCAAAGCCATTTGATTAGTGTGGACGTGTGCTGGGAGCGTTTGGACAGACTTACTGTATCCATTGATCGGCAAGGTAAGTTGTTGGAGTCACTGCTCAATCACACAGTCACACAACTGGGGGGGACCTCACCATCGTCGAATCTACGGGGTTCTGAGTCGACCGAGGCCACAGTCACGGGTAAGAAAAGGGGTCTTGAGTTTAGGGTCCCCACTTGTCATCGTCGTGGCAAAGCTCCCGATGAACTTAATTGTCAAGTAAGTTTTATTTCGATGACTATAAGATGCCTGATTATGCATCTTCCCGCAGGCAGTGGTTCGCAGACATGTCAACAGGGTCATGGGAAGAAAAAGCACCGATGCACCTCCGGAGCCTGCATCCACGGAGGCCATTCTTAACTACAAGTCTACTCTTAATGAGGAAGATGGACCTTCCATGGAACACTTTCAGGCAGATTTCTCTGAAAAATCTCTGGAGAATAGCGCATGGAATCGTCGCCTATGTGAACTTTTCATTGATGACTACGCAAAACAGGGCCTCCCATTCACCACAGTCACGAAGCTCCCCATTTTCTTCATGACATATTTAGAAACACTGCAAACTGCCAATCGAAAAATGGCCGCGACGGCAAAGTATTCTCCAACCACATGAACCTGCAATACTGGAGATCCCCACAGAAGATTAGTCAGTGCGTAGCAAGGGAAGTACTTGAACTATCCGAATACGACATCGAGATTCACCACATCAAAGGAACGGCCAACAGGCGAGCAGACACCCTATCAAGAAGACCGGACTATGACCAAGGAAAACACAACAATGAGCAAGTCATGGTCTTGCCAGACCACATCTTCATTAGGGCCTCGGAGATCGACACAATGGACAATCCTGTTCGCACCCAGGCCATCATCGATGTCTTCGAGATGCAACCAACTAACCCCGTCTATACCCAAAATGAAGAAACAATCAGGAAATGGGTCGACCCTCACCAACTAAAGAAGATCGAAGGCACTTGGTATAAGGATGGACGTCGTGTAGTCACCAGAGATCAACATGAACAACGACACATTACACAAGCTCATTACGACCCCCCAGTACATGGACATCCGGGGATCAGCAGAACTATCCAAATGGTTGAAAGATATTATTGGTGGCCAGGACTCAAGCAGGAAGCACAAGACTACGTCAAAGGATGCGTGAACTGCCAACGGATCAAGGTCAATAACCAACCAACGCACGCGCCCCTACAACCGATCTACCCAAGACAAACAGCAGCCCCGTTCGAGACCATTGCTCTGGACTTCATTACAAAGCTCCCCCTGTCCAACCGATGCGACTCAATTCTGACGATAACAGACTACGACTGCTCCAAAGCGGCAATATTCATCCCATGCCAAGAAGAGATAAGCGCAGAAGGAACTGCGGCCCTGTATGTGACCCATGTCTTCTCCCGATTCGGACTACCAGCATGCATCATCAGCAATCGAGACCCATGCTTCGCGTCCAAGTTTACCCGCGAACTATGCTGAATCCTAGGGATAGAACAGAACATCTTGACAGCCTACCACCCCCAAACCGATGGACAGTCCGAACGCACCAACCAGGGGCTCGAACAATATCTACGCTTTTGGGTCAATGAAAGGCAAGATGACTGGACACACTATCTACCAATGGCAGAATTCACGCACAACAATTGGCCCAACGAAACCACAAGATCCTCTCCTTTCAACATCCTTATGGGGTATAACCCCCGAGCTGATTGGACCGATCAACCCTCGCCCATCCCACAAGTGGCACTTCGCCTCGAACAGTTCAGAAAGGCTAGAACTCGCGCCCAGGAACTGATGATCAAAGCGCAGCAGGGGTGGATCAAACACAAAGATACGCCCAAGTACGGAATAGGAGACCTCGTGTGGCTTGAAGGACACCACCTACGCACCAACCAACCAACTGCGAAACTCGCGCCCAGAAGACATGGCCCATTCAAGGTCACTCAGGTGATGTCTGCAGTCAATTATCGCCTAGAACTTCCCACGCAGTGGAGCATTCATCCAGTGTCCCATACGGACCTTCTGACTCCTTATCGCAAAACTCCCACACACAGCCCCAACTATCAGCACCCACCACCGGATCTAGTGGGCGGCGAGGAAGAATACAAAGTCGAGAAGATTCTAGACTCTCGGCGGTTCAGCAGAGGCAGGAAATTGCAATACCTAGTCAAATGGTGTGGCTACCCTGATTCGGACAATCAGTGGGTCTCGAAGGATGATGTCTTCGCTGACAACGCAATACGGAACTTCAAACGTTCAAACCCCGCCAGAGAAACACATATAAGCACAGGGTTTTTCCAAGAGACGTCCCCATCTCCTGCTTCCACACCTCCAGCCACTCATATCTCCTCAGACACAGATGCCTGCTGTCGAAGTACACTATGTCCTCGACGACCTACTCCCAATTGCCGTCCAACCCAGCCTCATTGTCCAAGACGCGCCATCGACACCCCTGTTGATTCCCCAGCCCATTCAACCAGGAGCAAGTTGTCCAACGTCCCCCGTACCATCCCTCATATCTGCGATCTCTGTCACCACAGTGGATCATCCCACAGTCTGTCGCCTGCATCACCTCGTGCGGAAAGCACAATGTTTGTGACCTATGTACCAACACGACCATCTTCCCATATGGACGAAGCTCAGATTCAAGAAAGCCAGGACTACGACTGGTATCTTTCCCAAGAGCACTGCCCCCTCAATGAACACCTCGTCTACAGGAACCACCTCACGACGACGAGCAAAGAAACCCCACCACTATGCTCCACGGACGGGGAACCTCTCCGTATGCCGCGCGCTTCTCGACCCACGCTCCGCAGATGTCGTGCGGAGGAACACAGTCCAGTTTCCCGACAGAGGGTGGAGACACCGCCACCCCACAGGTACCAGTACAACAGGGGAGTGCATTACATCCCCTTCCAGATTCACGACGCTCAGGGGAGGCTGCACCCAGCTCGGTATACGCAGCTCGTCTTTACAGCAGACCCATTCATCCTCACCTACTGACGAGACAGCAACCAGCAGTATGGGAAGTTGGTGCACACGGCACCTGACTACGACGTCCCCTCCTCCATCTACACCAACGACGACTTAGTCTTCCTCGATCAAGAGGGAGCCCTCAAGGAGTCGATCGACAGGGCCCTGTTGGGTATGAAAGACCTGACCCTCACAGCGGAGGTACACCGCTACAGGTGCCTTCAGGCCGGGTATGCCGCCAAGGAGGAGGAGTTGAGGAAGAAGATCAACGAGCTCAACCGGATTGGACTGACACGTCGCCAGTGTGTCCTCTGACTCCAGTGTGCCAACGCCATCGATTGCATCGAGAACGAGAGGGACTCCTACCACCCAGGAATAGAAGAGGGGCAACATGTCGCCCTCACGAGGGAGGCCATGCAGGGTGGTCAGCCTGGGGGCTCGACCCTGAAAAGGGGGTGATGTTACAGTTCGGACTAACAGGGAGTTTCAGCCCGGAAGTGAACACTGACGTACAAGGGTATGACACCGCGTCAGCAGTATATTGTCATGGACTTAGTTGATCAGTCAGCTGGGTAAGCTCCAGCACATGTGATTGTGTATGATATGGCTCGGATCATGACTCACTACTAGGATAGTCGTACTAGGGTTTGCTCTACTTACACTATTGGTCAGTAGTACTTGAAGCGGTGCTTGAAAGCCCACGAGTATCTGTATAAGTAGTACCGAGTGAAGACCAAGAACGACATCTTGGTCTTCTTCAAATACCACTCTTCTACTCGCATCTGTGCTAGAGGGAACTTCTCCCTTTAAGTGAGTCGTCCGGCATATCCCCTTAGACCAGGGATCCCTGTGACTTATCCCGAGTCCCCCTTGGGCTAGTGTTGGGGAAGTTTGGTCTCAGACCGACCCAAACCGGGTTTGAACTGAACCCAAACTGTTTTAAATGGTTTGGGTTTGGAGAATCCTGGCTCAAACTGAATGGTTTGGTTTCCGGTTTGGGGGTCCCAAACCTGGTTCAAACTGAACCAAACCGATTAAGAAAACATATTAAAAAATAGTTTATAAGTGCTCAATAAATGGTTTGGTTTGGTTCAAACTTGGTTTGAACTGAACCAAACTGAGTTTAAACCAAATTTAAACCAAAATCAATGGTTTTTGGTCTCAAACAATTTGAAACAAAGTCTTAACCAATGAATTTGAACAAAATCAATCGTTTTTTCCTCAAACCAACGTCTTAAGTGGTTCCTTAAGTGGTTTGAACCAAGTTTGAACCGAACTGAACCGAACTGAACCGATTAAGGACCAATTTCAAACACTTAGGGCCTGTTCGGGAAACACTTTCTCGCGCGAGACATGGGCCAAGCAAAAAACAATGTTTTAATTAATTGAGAATGTGAATGTGACGTGTTTGGCAAACCTTGTGTCACGAGAGACCGAGAAATGAGAATGAGATTCTCCCTGCCAACCAGAAAAAGAGGTCTGACCTCTTTTTCTTTTCACTGTCTCTGTGTCGGGAGTGACTGTGACCACCCACGTTACAATATCATATCCACCATGACATCATCTATGGGATAAGGCACGCACGCATATACTGTAACAGCAATTAGAGGACTTTCTGTTATTTTTATACAAATACAGAGCAAGAGACAGACGGCCACAAGGCATTGGATTCATATGTGCAAGGCCGGGCTAGGCTCGAAAGCCTGGGGGTGGAAAGCCAAGTGGAAAGCGCTATATGGGAGCCTGCATGGGAGTGAGGCGCTGACCTTGGGAATCATACAGCATCAAAGGTGAATAGGGCAATGAAATATATTCAGAAATAAGCATAACTACGCTCAAGACTACGCTGTACTAAGTGTGAGCAAGGGAATCAGTATTGTGGCCAACAATCCTTCCATTGTCGTGGCCGTCGCCAGCGCGTGGTTGTCGTAACCGCCACCATTGCCTGTGTTGTCGTCTTCGCCTTGCATTACCGTGGTTGCAGTCGTACTTGCTCCGTTGCGGGTCATCGTAGCTCCGTTGCGGTCACAGTCATCGTCGTCACATTGTTATCATCACCACCTTGCTGCTGTCGCCGTAGTGGCCTCCGTCATGTCGTTTGCAACTTGCCATATAGCGGGACTTGTGCGCCGTGTTGAGTTGATGTTGCGGCAGGATTTCGTGGTGTTGTGGGGGCTTGCACACCGTGTTGTGATGGTGTCACGATGGGTTTTGCATGCCATAACGGAGTGGTGGTGGGGGCGGACTCCCATGTGATGAAGAGTGGATGTGGTGGCTACGAACTTGTATGCGGGGAGGCAGAAGCGGAGGAGTGCAGCAACAGGGGTACTTTTTGCAGGTGCTGGAGAGACGGCACGGCAGGTGTGTCACGACAGGTCCTGGGTGCCGTGACAGAGTGACAGTGATGGTGAAGTCCTGAATGGCCAAGGGTGGGGGTGGCGGCCATGGACTTGCGGTGGTAGCGATGAGGATTTGAGGGGCGCAAGGTGGAGGGCACTTCTTGCAAGTGCTGGCCTGGGTGAGACCGAGATGGTTTGAAGAACCAGCTACTACAGCAGCGAGACATGAGTGTAAGAAACAAGATGAAACAAAAAAAACATATCTTGATCACTGGGCCGAAGCCCAGCTGGTCGTCGACCGCATCTTCATGAATGTTGAAGGGGATAGTAGCGGCTCTGAATCGGCCTTGCCAGTGCCGGTAGATGCTCGTGATTGATGTAACAAGGTCACACTTTGTCATGTAACGTGAAGAATTAAAACAATGTTTTTATTTTTGTATGTGTATGCGTTCGGAGGTCACAACTAATTTAAAACAATGTTTCGCCGCAGCCTCTGTTTCCCGGGTGGGAAACAGAGGGTCCCCTGAAACATTGTTTCAGGGCCCAGCCGCGCCGAACAGGCCCTTATTTTTAATCGGTTTGAAACGGTTTGGAACGGTTTGGAACGGTTTGAACTGGTTTGGGTCCGGTTTGGGTTCAGTTTGGTGAAAATTAAATGGTTCGGTTTCTGGTTTGGCCCAAAATGGCCCAAACCGAACCAAACCGAACTTCCCCAACACTACCTTGGGCAGTGGACTATCCCTTGGACGCAACCTATCACCAAGTCTTTCTATATCACAACGAATGTGTCGCCCGTCACCACCTCACCTAGATCGTCTAGGGCTGAACACAAGTGCAAATAACTCATGGGTAGCTATGGGTTTACTTGTGGGAATACTCATGAAGGGTCACACTCATGAGTCACAGTACTTCTGGTCAAGGGTTTTCCAAGGGTGCAGGTATAGATTTTGACATAAATTATGAGTACAAGTACAAGTACTTGTGACAGGTCCTATAGAATAGAGGGTGTTTTTAAATTACTACCATAATTATATAACAGAATTTTGTTTGGAATTCCAGTTTGATTTATCTTATTATCATAATATTTTTTTCTTAAATTAAATTAATTAACCATTCAATTTTGGTTTATTTATGAGATATATTTGATATTTAGATATTTGACCTTATATTAACTATAACTCACTTGATATCTATTAAATAAATAAATCAATTAGGAAAACATCTATAGAGATAATCTCATCTCATAAAATAGTATAATAAGTTTTAAGCTTCCATTTATAGAATGTAATGTAAAAGTATAATTCATAAAGTTTCATGTTATGATTTATGGTAACTTGAGACACATTACAATTATTAGTGGCTTATGATTTAAAATTGTAATTTAAGATGAAAATTATTTTATTTATTGTATATTCTTATAATAACTTCATTAATGTGAATTTACTATCAAAATGACAATTTACAATTATATTGGTCATATAATGGAGTTATTGTGAATTAAATACAAACATAAACATAAATAAATTGATTATTTCAATATTAAATTACATTCTGTCAAGTTACCAACATGAAATTTTATGAATTATACTTTTATGTTTTATAAATGGATGCTTAAATATTATAATAATATTTTTGAGTTGGATATAAGAATTTATCTCTACAGATGTTTTGTTAATTGATTAATTATTTAGTAAATATCAAGTGAGTTATAGGTAATATAAGTATAAGGTTAGATATCTAAATATCCAATAGACTTAATAATAAAACAAAATAATAATAATAAATTAATTCAATTTAATACATGAAAAGAAATTATAATTATCATATATAACTTATAATATTATAAACCAAAAAAGGCAATCAATGGGTCTGCTGCAGGTGCTCAGAGGCAGGATGTTTGCCCTCTGAGCCAGAATAATCAGTGAGAGGCCTGTCAAAGGCCTCATTGACCCTCCTTGCATGGAGGTACTCAGCAATAGAGATTGAGGTGCCCATGAGCACTCTTCCTAGGGGAGCCATGTAGATGCTGAGCTTCATCCTTTTAAAATGCCCTGGATCCTGTTCCTTGAGTTGCCTCTCAGTTGAAACCTATATGCAACCCATCTAAAGAGACTTCCTGCGATATAATAAGTAATTGAAGATCTCCACTCATTCATTATCAGAAACTCTCATATTTTGAGTGTGTGATACTGGCAGTGGGAACTTCATCATGAGTTTGAGTTCATAAAGAACAAGGTGACCATCAAGTGTGTAGTCACAATTTCTCATAGAGACCAAGCACACAAACCATTAAAAAGGTTGGCTTGCTCACAGTAATCACTTGTCTCCTAGATTGACCGTAATTACCACAAAAACAGATTTGTTGGGATAGGGCATATAGAGAGTGGTGTCATGCTTGAGGCCATATGAGATGATGAAAGTGGCCACTTGCTGATAGTGTTTATAAAGCTTGGGAGCTGACACAGCAAAAGCAACTAATAAGTGCTTAGGCATTTCATTTTAATAAGAATCTAAACACTTACTATCCACATAAACTGCAATTCTGTTGAGGGATTGGTTTTGTTTCAAGTTATTTCTCCAATGAGTCTGTATATGTGTACCCTCTTGCTCCGAGGGTGACACCACACTCTTTCGATCAGCTGTTGGTCACTCATTACTGACCTGAGCACATCCTATTGTGAAAAGCAGAAGTGCACATCAGTATTGTGCTGTCAGTATAGTGCTTGCTCCAACCAAGCTACACACACACCACAATGATAAGAATATTTGCAAAAGCAAGGTTAAGGCCTATCAAACTCACATTTGATATTAGCAGTATGTGCAGTCATCACATTGACTGCTCTTAAATCCCTCAAGTATCTTGATAGTTTCTTGCTGCCCTTTTCTGCTGTTGATTACAAAAGCCTGTATTCTGTGCTCATTCAACACCTGTGGCCAAGACATGTTTAACAACTCTTTTTCTGTCTTTATCTGCATTGTAGATATTCATGGGGGGCAATAAACACTTATTTAATGCTTTAAGATAAAATGTATAGATATTTACTCACTGGTTGATCCACAATGAAGATTGATGTCCTCCTTTCTAAAATGCAATGAATCCCTTGCTTGATTCATGGCACCCTTTAAGGCCTCCATAGACTCAAGATTTACTTAAAACAGATTACATACATCAAAGATAGAGAACTCATCAGTGCCGATGCCACCAAGGTACACATCAATGATTTAGGTTTCAAAGTAGTAACTACATATTCTTGTTGAATGTCTTATAAAGATTGGGACTCACTAGGTGGACTTATTAGCATACATTAGGGGGTAAAGATAAAAGGTAGAGGAAGAAACAAATAACATATAATGTTGTAACAAATTATATATGAATCAAATTCTAACTAAACTTGCTCAACTATTTTTAAATTGACAAAAACAAAATTATTCAATACAATGGAACAACATTTAATGGGAGCCTAAAGACACTGTTATGAAGATGTGGACCCCTTTGGTGGCATGAATGCAAATGTGGCTGATGAAGCCAGGCAATCTATTGCAGTCCATTCTCAAGTGACATCATCCCTAAAGCCACCCATAAGTACAAGCAGCCTATCAAACTTCTTGAACCATGGCTGAAAGTCTGCTTTTACAATCCAGCCAGATCGGTCATACTGTAGGGCAGAGGGTCAAGAGTGAAGATGGCAGGGCAGAGGGGACTTCTGTGGGAAGACAGGAAGACGGGAAGAGACAAGAGGGAAGTGTTGCTTCACTCAAGGTGAGAAAAGACTAGCTGTGATTTATCAAAGTTTAGACAGGGACTACAGACAGTTTACATCCTCGTACTTATACTCCTACAGACTGTTATTTATCGTGACTATTTTCTAAGTAAATTCTTAAGGCCGTGCAAGTGTCTCGCTGTCAATCTGCTGGCAATCTGCTGGCACTGAACCTTCCTTTGAAACATGTCACGTGGCACATGATTGTGACACAGCCCCCTCACTAGCTGGAGGCGTCCCGCCTCTACTTATATCGCGCGGGAATGGTCAACGGTGGCGGATGTTCGCGCGGTCATACGGTATGAATTGAATCGATTCTGAAGTCAGAGAATGTGGAACACGGTGAGTACAGGGGTCATTGAAGCAGGGGTGTCTAGTGGGGACAAAGCAACGGCTCCCTCGCTGGCAGAAGACGTGGGGTTAAGGGCAATCGTGCGACGTATGTTGGCCGGCACAATAAAGGCAGTGGACATCACGGGGAGCCTCTCTATGCAGAGCCGGGAAAAATACTGGCCCAATGCGAGGTGGTGGCATAGAGTCACGGAGAGGTGGTTGTGGGGGAACAGGACGCGGTGCCATGCCTTTGAGATGGTTGAGATGGGTTCTGAACCTGCGATCATTCGATCCTGGTTTGTTGATATGGTAGATGTCGAGACCGTGTGGCAAGGGTTGTGGTAGGAAGGGGTACATGCGTGAGGAGATGTTAGCTTCCCGAAGATGCTTATTGATGCCTTCAGCATCCGTGATCCAGTCATTCCAGGCATTGTCCAGTTCGCACATTTGCACGAACAAATTGTGCTTCCTACGCGTTGAGATGCGGAAGCGATGGACGTCAGCTGCCGCACCCGGGTCCGCTACAAGGGCTAACACTCTGTCAACCTCGTTCTTCACTGGATGTCCCTCTGTGAATAGTGCCAATGAATGTCCCGGCTCTACTCCAATGTACAATGGTTTGTAGTACTGAGGTTTGTCTCTCCCCTCGGTACCTAGCACAACAGGCTGCTCTCGTTGATTTACCACGAAGCGGATGTATGGCACAGGGCCTTGAGTGCCATCTTCGAAGAGAATGTCAAAAGTGTATGGCTCAGTGCGATGTACCACCTTCCACCCTGCGCCTGGGTGTTCGGGCATAGCGGGCTCCGCCAGTCTGAGATCCACGAAGCAGATGTATGGCACAGGGCCTTGAGTGCCATCTTCGAAGAGAATGTCGAAAGTGTATGGCTCAGTGCGATGTACCACCTTCCACCCTGCGCCCGGGTGTTCGGGCATAGCGGGCTCCACCAGTCTGAGATCTGGAGGCGATCTAAACATGTTTCCCCACTCTTTTTGGGCCAAGCTCATCTCCAGGAGTGATCTGAGCCTTTCGCGAGCATCCTCGCCCGGATCATCAGTGACTGACCCCGTGCCACTGCTATGGACCAAGACTGGGGCAGGGTGTTCAACTGCAGCCCGTGGCAGTTCTTTGATTGACTCTTCTACTGGCTCTGAGACATCATCAGGATATATGCTGTACTCATGGATGGCTTCCTGTGCAAGCTCTTCTCTCTTTTCACGGCGGAGGTGTTCGCAGTGTCTGGCCCAGACACGCAAGTGACGGCGCCAGCGTCCATCTCTCTCCTGGTATGTTGCAAATCCAACAGAGTCTTGTCAGGTCGTTGGTGTGTCTCCTCGGGCGTCGTGGTTGGCCTCAACCCAAGCCCAGTCATTTACACGACAGTCGATATCTTCACGTACTTTGGCAGGGAGTTTGCTATCGCGGACAAGGTAGTGCTGTGGGGGATGGCGAGGATGAGGTTGGATGAGGGGATCCATTGTAATACTGTTGATAGTTTGTCCTGTCGTCCTCCCCTTCTCTTTATACTTGCAAAGTAAGTCTGGTGTGTGCATGTCAGTTGCACTTTCCCAACTGTCATACCTGTCTGCATATCCTTTCCAGTGAACGAGGTACTGAAGTGTCTTCTTTCGTCCTGTCCTTCGTTCTCCCCATATTTCCTCCACTTCCCATTCTTCTTCCCCATCGATTATGTTGGGACTAGGTTCTTCGAAGTTTGGTCCGTGCATCTGCGTTTCACGATAGGGGGTCAGAAGAGAGGCGTGGAAGATATTATGGATCTTCCATTGCATCGGGAGTGTTAATCAATACAATGTTTTTGAAATGACTTGCGCTATCATGAATGGTCCGTATCTTTGTGGCGCTAACTTGGCCTCAGGGTGTGTCATTTTTAGGTTGGTCGCTTCTAACCACACCTTCTGTCCGATCGAATACTGTACATGTTTTGAATCTTGGACCCAAGCTTCTTGCATCTTTTGCATAGCCAGAGCTGCCTGTCTCCTAGCTTTGTTAAGTCCTTCCAGTCTTCTAGATGCATCCTATGAGTTAGTACGGATGTCTTTGGGTTGATGGACGCATGGTGTGAAGCCAAAGAGGAGTTTGAAATGTGCTTGTCTCGTTGTCTCAGACTTCCATGTGTTCAGCGTATACTGGGCAATCAGTAACCAATCAGCCCAGTTGTTATTGTGATTACTGAAGACTCTGAGGTATTGCTCTAATCGTTGATTTGTTTGTTCAGACTGTCCGTCGGTCTGTGGGTGATAGGCAGTACTGATATTTTGTTTGATTTGCAGTTTCTTCATAAGCTCTTGGAATACCTGTGCTGTAAATCGTGGATCTCTGTCCAATATTACCTTTGCCGGGAGACCATAATGTGGTAGGACATGTTTGAGGTATAATGCTGCTGTTCCGATCGCGTCCATCACTTCGTTACATGGCAAGAATATACTGGCCTTCGTACACCCTTCATCTGTTATCATCAGAACTGTATTGTATCCTCGTGATTTTGGGAGTTTTGTTATGAAGTCCAATGCAATCATTTGGAAAGGTAATTGTGGCTCTTTGTGCGTGATCAGATAGATCGGAATTGCGGGTCTTCCAGGCAGATTCTTGTTGGCTTGACACGGAGCGCAACCATTGACGAAATCTGTCACATTGCGTTTCATGCAAGGCCACCAGTAATGTTGTTGGATGGCTGCCAAAGTCTTCGTTATTCCTGGATGTCCTGCTGTCGGAACATTGTGGAACAAGGTTACTACCCCCCGTTGAAGGTCTGCATCATCCACGATGGCCAGACAACCTGTGCAAAAAAAGAAGCTGTCAGAGAGGAGGAGGACACCATGTGAAACAAGATCAAGAAGGGTGGAGTGATGGACAAGTTGCGCAGCCTGAAGGTGATCGTCCAAGGTCAAGACCTCCACGGTGTGGATAAACAAGGAAGGGGGAAGAACTACAACATTGTCGTTATCCGGGAGATCAGAGGCGTGTGCGGCAAGAGGGTGGCAAGAAAGAGCATCCACATGCAAGAGAGGACCGGGGCGATGGATGAGGCGAAGATTGTAGTCAGTAAGAACATTGACAAGACGAGCGACCCGGTGGCTAATGCATTGCGGATGACAATAGTGGATCAGGTTAGCATGGTTGGTATAAACCGTGACAGGGTGAGGGCCGCCAACAAGGAGGTGTTGCCAGTGTTCAAGGCCATGGATGAGCCCCAGAAATTCATGATCCTAGATGTCATATTTTCATTTGGCATTGTTGAACGATTGAGAGAGGTAGCCCACCACTTGAGCCTTTCCCCGAGGATCATTTTGCGTCAATATAGCTCTGAGGGCAAACACTGATGTGTTGGTCTGTAATTTGTATGGCCTGTGGGATCTGGTTGCCGAAGCACTGGTCTGCTAGTCGTGATATCGAGCAGTTTTGCAAGTGCTTGCGTGCAGTCTTCTGTCCAGTGGAAGGGGACGTCTTTCTTTAAGAGAGCATTCAGGGGTCTGGCGATAGCAGCAAAGTTCTGAATAAAAGGGCGTTGGTAATTAAGGACTCTGAGCATGCTGCAAACTTGTTGTACTGTGGAGAGGGTGCGGGCCAGTTGCGGAGGCCACTGACTTTGTCGGCCCCCATCCTTATAACACCGTGTTTGATAGTCATGCCAAGGTAGTCGATTTCTTGCACCTCAAATACGCATTTTGCCAATTTGAGGAAATAACTTTCCTGTCGCAAGACATCGAGTATGGTGCAGACAATTTCTCTGTGTCGGTCAAGGTCATCAGTAGTGGTGATTAGAATATCATCCATGTAGACATAGAGCTCTCCAGGATATCTGTCAAGGAGATGTCTCAACATGTGATTCATAGCCCTAGAAAAGGTTGCTGGTGAGTTTGTTAGCCCAAAGTACATGACAAGTGGCTCAAATAGTCCTAGAGGCATTTTGAAGGCCACTTTCCATTGGTCGCCATCTTTAATGAGGATGTTGTTATATCCCCAGCGTATGTCGAACTTGGTGAACAAGCATATTACCAAGAGAGGTTAGAATGTCGCTAATGAGTGGTAATGGATATTCGCCTCTAATGGTCCATGCGTTCAAAGCTTTGTAATCTTGTACAGGCCGTAGAGATCCATCCTTCTTTTGATAAAAAGAGGGGGGATGCATATGGCGATTTGGATTCCCTGATATATCCTTTTGCAAGTTGTTCGGTCAGGAAAGCGTGAAGGTCGTTCAATTCAGTTGCGTTCATAGGATACACTTTAGTACCTAGATGATCCAGAGCTCCCTCTTTGAGAACTATGGCATGGTCATCGAGATGCGATGGTGGGAATCTCTGTGTGGCTGTTTCCGAAATGACCATGGCAAATTATTTGTAAGCACTAGGTAACTCTGTGGTTTTTGTACTCTGGCGGCCATGGCCATCTTTTGTGCGATAGTTTCATTTTCTCACCTTTCTGCACTTTTTGTCAAAACAACTTGCACTTTTGATACATTATGTAAGCAACCACATGACCCACAGCCCACCAATGAGAGAGCAAAGATTCATGTCCTCAGATCTCAGCTATGGGTCGAAAAATGTGGGGCCAAAGGGCCTGTGCACAAACCCTTGCAATTGTGTGGCAAAAGTGCTTGAATGACAGACTGAGTGGTATGTTTTATAAAAATATATAAAGGGACAAGACAGTGTATGTGCTTGAAAGCGCACGAGTGAGTAAGATGAGGCAGAGGATGGGACTAAGCAGAGAAGGGGGAAGGAGGGGAGTTGTCGTCAAGTCTTAGTGGGGACAAGTGCCCAAATTGTGAACATCGACTGAGCGAGTATTCTGAGACCTTAGTGAGCAACTGAGGATGTCGAGTGAGGCTCGAAGCACGTGTAACAACAATGCAGAGGGTAACTAGAAAGGGGGCAAACAAAAGCAATGAGTTATTGCAATCAAATGGGTGTCTTCATATTAGACCTGCCCTGCTGAACTGCTTTTTAATCATGCAAGAGAGAAGAGAGGAGGATTGAATAAGATGCAGGGAAAGATGTGTTTATTTGAGTGCAAGGCTGAGTCCTTAGATACACCATGTATGTGTAAGTAAGGGGAGCCGTCATCCTCAGTAAAAAAGGAAGTCAGACAAAAGTCAGTGAAAAGTCAATGACTTTTCACTGACTTGTACTGACTAAAAAAACCGTTTTTTTTGACTTCAAAAGTCAACCTTTAGTCAAGGAAAAGTCAGTGAAAAGTCATTGACTTTTCACTGACTGAAAAAAGGTTTTTTTTGACTTACAAAGTCATGGAAAAGTCAAGGGAAAGTCAGGCAAAGTCATTGACTTTCATTGACTAAATTATGTTTTCTTTGACTTATTTTTTGACTTCCAAAGTCATGTTTAAGTCAAGGAAAGTCAGTTATAAGTCAGACAAAAGTCAAGTGACTTTTCATTGACTGTTCATTGACTATTCATTGACTTCTAGCTGACCATAGTTGTCAGGTCACACCAGATTTGTATCACAATAATGAATAATAAACAATAATATTGGCATTTAAATAAATACAGGGTGCTAGTACTACTGTAGGGTTAGACAATTGACTAGCTGAGATGGCGACTGCTAGGGCGGCGCGGTTGGGGTGGCGGTGGCGACTGGGGTGGCAGTGAGGTGATGGCGGTACAGGGACTGGGGTGGTGATGACGGTCACGGCATTGTGGGCGGCGGCAGTTGGAGTGACAAGGCGACTGGGGTGGTGACTGGGATGGTGGCAAGGTGGCGGTGGTGGCAGGGACCCATGCAGTGATGACGTGGCGGTCGCAGGTGTCGGTTGGGGTGGTGGTGGCGGCAGTTGGGGTGGCGACTGGGGTGGCGACTGGGATGGCGGCAAGGTGGCGGTGGTGGCAGGGGCCCACATGGCGATGATGTGGTGGTCATGGGTGTCGGTTGGGGTGGTGGCGGCAGCAGTTGGGGCGACGACTGGGGTGGCGGCAAGGTGGCGGTGGCCACTGGAGAGGGGAGGGGATATTGAGGTGGGCGGCCATGGCTGGGGCGGTGGTAGCTGGGGGAACAGCAGCTAAGGTGCTCCCACGAAGACAGGGATGAATAAGGAAAATATAAAAAGGAAGAAAAACAACTCAGCTTTAGGCAAGTGGTCATGGGAGGGAATGCGTGTGCTGCTGGCTGGTGTGGATGCACGCAGTGAGTACCCTGCGTGCAGGTGAGGGGAGGGTGGAGATGTTGGTTGTCGTCGTCAGTGAAGAGGAAAAAGAGAAAAAAAAAACAGAACAAACCAATGAGCCCAATGAGCCGGGATGTCAGCAAAGGGGTGGTGGGCATGATGAGATGTTGTCCTTGTCGTTCTCGCGTGTGCGACGTTCTTGCTGAATCTTGGGTGTACGAAAAATGAGAGAGGAAGTGGGAGGGAGAGGTGAGAATGTAGAAGTGCCATGTGAAGAGTTTGAGATTCGAACTTCGAAGAGTTGTTGCTGTGGCACACGTTCACACGCCACAAATTAAGTGTCCGCTCAGGTGCACGCGTTTTCGTTTTTGTCAAAGTCAATTCATACTATGGTGCCCATACCTGGGAATAAACATTTTCTCCAGCTCCAACAACACATCTTCAATGCTTCAAAATTTACATAGTGGTAGAATAATGTATCTTAAATGAAATAGCGATTTTTATTTATTTAATTTTGAATTTTATGGAAGCACAGCAGGCTTCTAAGTTAGTGTTGCCTCTGGCTAAGTATCTCAAGAAATAAAAAAGCTAAAATTTGGAACATATTTGAAGAGATAGATTAGATTAAAATACAGGGAGTCTTCTGCCGACTCTAAGCAATCCAATCAGTGGTTCCTGAGTTATTTACATATTTATGGAGGTAGATCAACTCAGGTGTTACAGTTTCGCCCTCACCTGCCTGAGATTCACCACACAACCAACTACTGACCACCAATATCCCCCATGTGGAGTTGGCTTGTACACCTGAAGACCCTTGGTGGGACTGGCAGGCCAAAGAAGAACCCCATACACAAGAGAGGGTGAGTGCAGCTGTGACCACTTTGCAAGACATATGGGTCGCACGCCATCCCTCCCTTGATATCAAGAGCAGCTTGGAAGAGTCCATACATGCAAGACATGCAGTGAGCGCACGATCTCCCTCCCCACATAACCGCTACCAGGAGCCTTGGGAATAGGTCTTGAAGACTGGCCACCACATAGTGTTGCCAAAGTCCAGTCCGGAACTTCGGTCCGAATGTGAACGCCTGAACCGAACGGCAACGTTCTGTTCCGGTTCTGGTTCTGGTTCAGTGCCCCTGTCTCCAGTCTGGTTCCCTGTTCAGGAGCAACCAAGACGTCCTGAACGTGTTCAAACGCCAAAAGGTGAGGGTTCCCAGAAGACTTGTCAGAGGCCGATTGTTCAAGCGACTGGGCAGCGCATCAGCATTTTTGGTCTGGAAGTGCTAGTAGGCTGCAGGCCCTCAGCAAGACCAAATCCGCTACTAGCAAACACTTAGTGCTAACACAAAGTCAGAGTCACACCAGTACAGTAGAGCTACGTGGCACTAGTAATATCATTCAAATATCTAGTTACTCTAGTTATCCCAGTCCTCTGCTCGTGTTACCGTCGCTACAGCCATTGGTATCATCATTGTCATCAGGATCGTTGTTGTTGTCAGGGCTGTTGTTGCTAAAGATGTGGTCGTTGTCAAAGTTGTTGTGGTTGTTAAAGTTGTTGTCTAAGCTGCTGTCGTTGTCAAAGTCATTGTCGTTATCGTTGTTGTCGAAGTTATCGTTTGTTGTAGAAGTTGAAGGTGTTGTTGTTGTTGTCATTGTCAAGGTTGTTGTCGTTAAGGATGTCATTGTCACCTCGCTGTCGTTGAGGTCGCGGTCATCGTCGCCGTTGTTATTGCGTTGTCTTCGTCATCGTGGTCACCTCATCATGGCCTGCAGTACTTGCAGTTGTCACCTCACCTCATCGTTGCAGTTGTCACGCCGCCATTCCACCTGCACCATTGTCCTTTCTCATGGCTCGCTTGTTGTGGTAGGGGACTTCATCTTGTGATCAGTGGTGACGTAGTAGCAGTGGTCGGGATCGGTAAAGTGTATGCAGTGTGGTGGGGGTGGTGGTGAACTGAGGTCGGAGGAGTGCCTGGCGGCAGCGGTACTGTTGAGACCGCACATAGGGTGCCTCTGAGCAGCAACATTATGCTTGAGCCCACCTCTGCTATTACCCTTGTGTCCTAGGACAACCAAGTGGTATTTGATCACCATCCCTTCCCCCATCCCACACCATGCCCATGTGCACATTCCCCTTCCCTATCTCTCCCACATCCATGCACACATTCCCCTTCCCCTTCCCCATCCATCCTTCTGACACCCACACCCACACCCATGCACAGATTCTCCTTCCCCATCTCCCGCATACCCATGTGCACATTCCCCTTCCCCATCTCCCTCACCCATGTGCACATTCCCCTTCCCCATCTCCCTCACACCCATGTGCACATTTCCCTTCCCCATCCCCCCACATGCACACCCATGCACAGATTCCCCTTCCCCATCTCCACCACACCCATGCACAGATTCCCCTTCCTCCCCCCCACACCCACACATGCACACATTCCCCTTCCCCATCCCCCCACACCCATGTGCATATTCCCCTTCCCCATCTCCCTTACACCCATGTGCACATTCCCCTTCCCCATCTCCCCCACATGCACACCCATGCACAGATTCCCCTTCCCCATCTCCCCCACACCCATGCACAGATTCCCCATCCCTATCCCACACCCATGCACAGATTCCCCTTCCCCATCCCCCCCACACCCACACCCATGCACAGATTCCCCTTCCCCATCTCCCCCCCACCCATGCACAGATTCCCCTTCCCCATCTCCCCCCCACCCATGCACAGATTCCCATTCCCCATCCCCCCCACACCCACACTCATGCACAGATTCCCCATCCCCATCTCCCCCACACCCATGCACAGATTCCCCTTTCCCATCTCCCCCACACCCATGCACAGATTCCCCTTCCCCATCTCCCTCACACCCATGCACACATTCCCCTTCCCCATCTCCCCATGCACAGCACCAACACCCACCCCAATGTCCAATGCCCCCCCCTCAATTTACGCAAAGTCAGACAATATCCTGGTAAAGTTTTTTTTTTGTCTCTAAGTTCTCTTGACTCCCACTGACTAGCAATTGACTTTGTCTGACTTTGTGATGTCCTCATACAATGTCCCAGTCAATGGTGATTTTTTGCGCAAGTTTCACTGACTGACAGTTGACTTTCATTGACTTCAACAAAGTTACTTGACTTCAATTTGGCGGGTCTAAGGCAGAGTGAGGCATGAGTGGCGCCTTAGAGCATTGTCTTTGTGTGAGCGGGCATGGCGGCACGTGACTCATTTCCTCCTTGCCTGCCACCACCTGCCCACCGTTTTCCAACCAGTCTAGAAAACCGGAATCCTTTATTTTCTCTTGAGTCTCGTTCCGCAAAACATGCTATCTGCTTCTCTCCTACACCTGGCAAATGCCCCGCATACTCGAAGACCCAGCCTGAGCGAAGTGCCCGAACTTTGAGGGCAACGAATGGGATTTCCTACAGCGGACAATGATCGAAGCCCACCCAAGCATAGACCCCCTCACCGAAGAAGGTGCCACTCAGTGCCTGAGAGAAGCCTGGACCAGAGAGAACGATAACCAGAGAGCTGCCTGGGACGAGCAGCTCGAGCAAGACTGAGTCAAACAAGAAGAGCAGGACAGGTTGGCACAGGAGGAGGAAGACGCCCAGCAGGCCCTGCACAATAAGGAGGATGAACTGCAGCACAAAGAAGCAGAAAAGAAAAGACCCAAAATTGGCTCCTTCATTAAGGGCCAAGGCGTCAGCAACTGGATCGAACCGCACCCAGCACAGTACACCCTGAACAAAATCAACAATCTGGAGTACATCGAACTGGACTACTTCACCATCAGAGGATGCAGAGATGCTGCGGCCGACTCCAACAAGTCCATCAGCCAAGACACCATGACCTTCGCGCAGTTTGAGGACACCTTGGCCATCCGCCCTCTTGCCACCGTGAGGCCTTCCCGAAGCATCCGAAGCAACAAGAGCCTCAGCTGGGACAAGGGCATGTATGTGAAGAACACAATGCTACACTTCATGGCCCAATCCCGGGCCTGGCTGTTGGTGCACATAGAATCCCTAGCCACCTTTTTTGTTGCCCTTGAGGTGCACCCCAGAAGAGTACAAGACAACGGCAATGAAGTCCTCATCTTGTACCAGAGCTGTGTCCGGTGTGAATGGTTTGACACCTTCAAGCAGAACCGAGGCTTTGACATTGAGGTCATCAATGAAGCCTTCTTACAGTCCCTTGCTGAGACCGTAAACAACAGGATCCAGGACAAGAAGATTGAGCAGGTGCGTTTCCTTCTCGAAATCAATACAACAGAACCCACATGCTAACGGTGTTCTTTCCTTTCTTCCTTCCTCTCATACTCCAACCCCTCCCGCTATGCTGTACCCCTGGGCCTCTGTCCCCCTGTCGTGCCGTCCCATGCCGTGCCGTTTGCCGTCCTGCGTTGAATCGAATGCTGCTGTGCTGTACTACCACCGCCAGCTTTGCCCTGTGCACTGGTACCCCCCCCCCCACACCCGCTGCTGGCCCTGCCCTGTGCATGCAACTTGCTGTTTTCTGCCACTGCCGGTTACCGCACCCTCAGATAATGAGAGTGCAGGCTAGTCACAAAACCCCTGTGTCTTGTGGGTCTTCCAGGCACCAAGACCGGGCCAGCCACTCGCATGGCTGAGCACGCTCTGCCTCTCCTCGCGGCGTCACTTCTCCTAGGAGACAGCCACACTTGCGCTCACCCCACGCCACCCAAAATACCTCGTCCGACCGCGTGGAGCTGCTCTCCCGAGGCATGGCTAAACACACTAGGCCAGACAAGCCTCTGTTTTTTCTGTCCGGCACAGGCCCGCATGGGGGAGTCTGCGCAGCATGCCTCAGCCTCCATGAACACGCCTTCTCCAAGTGCAATGGTGTCAAGCTGTGGGACGGCTCACCCAGCATCTCCAGAAAAAACAGCCAGGGAAGGCTGGTCATGGCAGACGGCCTCCCCGTGTGCTTCGACTGGCAAATCCCGAAGGGATGCCCCTCTGCCACCCACCCCGAGTGTCACAGATGCTTGGGATGCAGAAAGCTCGACCACAGGGCCCAAACATGCCCTCGAGCAGAGAAGGCGTAAGCCCCTCACCCCATACAACTGCAACGCCTGGGCAACGGAGCTCTCACACCTCAGTCTCCTCCCCAAGTACCCTTCTCTCATACAGAGTTTCGCAGTTGGCTTTGATTTGGGTGTTCCCGTCATTTCCTGCACCTTTACCCCTCCTAACCATGCTTCCATTAATGCGCTTATTAATGTATATAATACTATCATCGAACATGAATTTACAACAGGGCGCTACATCAGCCCCTTCACACGTAAGCAGCTGGAGACCAGCCTGGGTCCCTTCCAGTCCTCCCCCCTGTCCCTGGTCCCCAAAACAGCCAAGCTGGGGAAGTATCGGGCAGTGCACAACTTCTCCCACCCACACAATCCCCTGCCTGATGCAACCACCATCAATGCCACCATTGACAGCAATGACTTCCCATGCATGTGGGGCACCTTTGCCACAGTTGTGCTGCTCATTACCCACCTTCCCCCCGGATCCCAGGCCTCGGCACACGATGTGGCAGAGGCCTATAGGACCATCCCCGTTATCCCTGCTCAATGGCCGGGCCTTGTCATCCGCCTGCAAGCGGAAGACCAATTTGTGGTCAATGTCTGCAACAATTTCAGACTTACCTCTGCTGGGGGCATATATGGAATGGTGGCTGACACCGGCGCAGACGTGTTCCGGGGCTGTGGCATCGGCCCATTGGCCAAATGGGTCGATGACCATATATTCTTCAGAATCCCATGGAAGCACCTCACTGAGTACAATGCTCAATGAGCAACGTGGCACATTGAAATCTGCGCACAGGGTGGGCAAAGACAGGATGGCAGTCGCCTATGGTTCAAGGGAAGGAACCAGCCAGACAACTCCCCAGAGGAGTTCACTGAGGACTGCAGCTTCACACTGCAGGACCTGGCGGATGCCTCCCTGCAGGCTGAGCAAGACACGTCATTCACGTACGCAGACAGCGATGTTGATGCGGTCTCTTCGCACCTCGGCATCCGTTGGGAGGCATCAAAATCGATCCCTTTCACAACCGAAGTTCCCTCGGCCTCCGTTGGAACCTGCACACCCGCGTGGTACACCTCCTTGAGCAAAAGAAGACCAAATACCTGGCAGCAATCGCAGACTGGGAAGCCAAGCGTGCACACGACCTTCTCAAGATGCAAAGGCTCTACAGCAAGTTCTTGCACGCCTCAATGGTTATGCCATCCAGATGAGCCTACCTCACCAGCCTGAAGGCCATGCTGGCCTCATTCGGTAACAGTCCTTTCATACCACACACCCCTCCCCGCGACACTCCAAGCGATCTTGAGTGGTGGAAGCAGTGCCTTGGCCGCCCCGTTTTCTCCCGAGACATCCCAGAACCCCACCCCCTCATCGACTACAGGGCCTACTCCAATACGAGCTCCGGATTCGGAGTGGCAATTACCATCGGCCACAGGTGGTGAGCCTGGCGCCTCGTCGACGGCTGGAAATCCCAAGGGAGGGACATCCAATGGGCCGAAGCCATTGGCTTCGAGCTCCTTATCCTCGCTCTACGTGTGCATGCGGGCAGAGGCGAATACTTCAAGGTCTATGGAGACAATCAAGCAGTCGTCGAAGGATGGTGGAAAAGATCCAGCGCCAACAAGCCCACCAATTGTGTATTCTGCCGCATACTCGAACTTGCAGAGGGCAGCAACTGGTCAATTCACACTAGATATGTCCCTAGCATGCAAAACCCCGCTGATGCCCCCTTGTGAGGAATCTACCCTCCTCCCAAGCTCCTCCTCGACCACATTCCCATCCCAGAGGAGATTCATCCCTTCCTCATTGACGTCGGAGCTGGCCAACCCAATAAGAACCACCACCATTAACCGGCTGGCACGTGCAAACAACGCCCTGCGCACATTGCCTGACCCAGACCTAAGAGACGCCAAGCGGTGAAATCCCTCAACATGAGGCCACGTCAGCTGGTGATACCCCCCTCCACGGCACCCCCGCATAAGAAGCTGGCCCCCTACACCCCCTCCCTCACCCCTCGTCCCTCCTTCATTTGCCCCCACTGCCTCGCCAGGGATCATCTAAGACTTTGGACCCCGGCCCCCGACTCAGTCCCTTCCGCAAGCACGTCCACGCTGGGCCTGGCGGAGAAAGAATGGGTCAAGGACATGATGACTCACGCATGGGAGGAGGACACGCACGCTGCATATGGCTCAGGTCTCCTATAGTGATTTGAGGTCCGGTCCAGTCCGGTCTTTTGCACCTTTTGCTGTGCAACCGGACCAGGACCGGTTGCCACAAATGATAATTTTGCAAAGACCGGACCGAGACCATGGCCAACCGGTCTACATTGGTCCGGTTGCAGCAAAACGCCTGGTTGCAACCAGTCTTTTGAGAGACCGGTCGACAACCAGTCTCAACGGGTTTTTTTCCAGTTGCAACTGGTCTTTTTATTTTTGTAGTCTCATCGAGCGATTAAATTCACACAGGTATGTACAATTACAAGAATGAGGGTGTACACTAGCTAGCTACAACTTGAAGTAATACACCGCGGGACTTGCTATCCGAACTGTCAAGTCGCATCGTCGTCAAGTCGGGTCGTTGAGTCATCGTTGTACATATTGTTTTGTGTTGTCATTGTGTTGTGTTGTGTTGTCGTCATGTTGTGTTGTCGACTTGTCGTTGTGTCCCATCCAAGGTCGCGTCGTCGTCATTGTCGTCTTACTGTCGTTGCTGTCATCTTGTTGTTGTTGTTGTTGTCGCCATCTTGCTGTTGCTCGTAGTCGTCGATCACCTCACCTTCGTCGTTGGCGTGTACTGTACTCAGGCAAGTGTTGAAGTGATACAGGGAAGTAAGAGGAAGGAAAATGGAGACGAGAAGTCAGAAGGGGTCTAACTGGTTGAAGGAGAGTGGTTGAAGAGGCAATGCGGGTGGCGTCAGTGAGGCGTACTATTTCAAGGAACAAGAGTGAGAGTTGGTTAAGAAAATAGAGAAAGGTCCAGGTGCACCTTTGTCCAAGACAAAGAACACTGCTCAATGGCCATGGGTGTAGGTGTGAACCAAATTCCAGGTTTTTGAAGACAGCAAATGAATGACAGCGTGTAGTGCAAAGAATGATGGAGGAGGTTTTCTGAGGCGGGACCCTTGACAATGTCACGGACGAGAAGTCGTTTGAGGAGGGGTGGATGATCAAGGGTGGCGGCTGGTGTCAGAAATGACAATTGTAATGGGCCATAGGAAGGAGTGACAAGGGGTGAGACAAGGTGATGGAGAGAAGGAAGAATGGGGACACGAGGCAAGGAGGAAAAGGGATGACCAACATGAGTTGGTGGCAGTTGGTGATCATCCACAATAGGAAGTCAGATCATGTGCTGAGCCAATGAATCCAAAATGGTCAATAGGTGGATTCGCGCTCAAGGGCTGTGGTGCCCTGCATTGTGACACCTAGTGATCACAGCGGGTTTGGAAAACCCCCACAGGTTGGAGTCCAGGTAGCAATTCCCCTACCCCTTGGAAACCTGTACTCGTCACAGTGGGTATGGTGGGTTTTTTGGCCTCAACCTTTGGTGCAGCATGAGCTGCGAAACAAGCTGTTTATGATTAAAATACTAGGCTATATGTACCAAACTAAACTAGCTACTCCTACTCAGATGAAATGCCTGCCACTCACTATCTGAGTTGTTGTGTCAGCACTGTCATGGTTGCCAGTCATTGGGTTGGGTTGTCATGGTGTTCTGAGTTCAAGTCATGTTGTGGTCGTCATCATGGTTGTTGTTTTGGTTGTCAAGGCTGGTTGCCATCGTAGTTGTTGTCATGGTTGGTTGTTACAATTGTTGGGGTTGTGGTTGTGGTCAGTTGTCATGGGTGTTGTGGTTGTGGTTGTGGTTGTGGTCAGTTGTCACGGTTGTTGAGGTTGTCGTTGTTGTGGTGGTTGTCATAGTTGTTATTGTCAATCAAATATAGCTGCAAATGAATCTGCGCTGCATGCACTCTTTGAACCCAGCAAACAAAACTGGCAATCACCAAGATGGGTGGCTTCACTACAATGACTCATCAACAGCTGGCTTGTGCCTGCACCAGCCACAATTGTGACAACAACTGGCGTACACCTGGACAATGGCAGCAGCAGCAAACCCCCACCAATGCAGCCATGTGCACTGCAAACCATGACCAATGGCGATGGCAACGGAAAAACAGAGAAGTTATATAATGAGTACAGGTATTGGTAGCCTCAGAATGACCTGGGGGTTACCCATGATATTCCCTACATCTTTTAAGGTGTCACAATCATGTGATGCGCCACATCACAATTTCTGGATTCAGTATGACTCATGTTCGAGAGCAGGCTGACAGCTCACCAGTGCCAGTGGACTGTTCACCGCCGCATATGCATTGTCATAAAATAGCATGAAAAATCCAGTACTGTACAAGTATGAAGAGTGTAGTAGACTAGTGTGTATTTAGTAGCTAGTCTTTGAAATATTCTCAACAAGACCAAGTTTGACTTGCGAGTTCTGCCCAAGCAAGCCTCCAAAACAATACCAACATCCCTTTGCCTTGACTTCTCAAAGTCAACCCTGAAACCTTCAATTACTCCAACTAGTGTCCTTTGGGCCAAACGACCTGTTGAGGTTGTAACACAAGACTAGCTCCCTACAAGTGACCCCGCATGGAACACACCACATGCGGGCACTGACAGCAACCCCTGACAAACTCAACAGACACAACAGAAACTGCAAGTATGGCACAGACAGCAAATACCATTCATGCATAGCTATACGACTAAAGACAACACTGTGGCTAGCCTACAACTGACCCTCCCCAACAACAACAAGTGAATTGAAGTCCTCCACCATTGGGACGACGATCTTCCTGCACATGTCCTAGGCAGCACCTACTGACACCACACCACCCACAACCATTGTGTCCATGACCAATGAGGGGGCTACCAAGTGAACATCCAGGGAACTTCTTCTATGTCAAGTTTATTTACAATGCCTGGTACATCTTGGAGAAATGCGGTGACGACTTCATAACTCATGAATCCTACAGACTATCACAGGAAAATGAGGCCCAACTAGGCTGGTGGGGACCAAACAACGTCAAAAACCCGGAACAACAGATTGAACCAGTGGAACCAATCAGACCTGAACAAGTCAAGGAAATGACGGCAGACCCTGTTGACAAGCTCACTAATACTTTTGCAAGGCTTACACCAATCCACATCAACATGACATTGATTGACGAACCAACTGACAAGGAACCTACAGAGCTGTCAACCTGATATCCAGTCATACCAGTATTCCCCACATATGTTTACACACCCCCTGCACCTCTGATACCAACAATGGCTGCACCACCACCACTGACAGGCAGCTTAAAAGGGACCACCCTGACTGTATTCACTGGCAACCGCAGCAAAAGCAACCAATTCCTGCAGGAATTTCGTCAGTATAAGTGAAACAATAGGATGCATGAGTACACTTGCATCGGACTTGCATTGTCCTTCATCTGTGGAACCACAGTAAACAACTGGGTCAACAGACGCAAAACAGTGCTCAACAGCACATTGATACACGTGACCAACCCATTAACAGAAGCAGACGAGGCCCTGTGGACAGAGTTTGAGACGGCCTTCAAAAATGTGTGGACCAACACCATGAGTAAACAAAACACGTACCAAAGACTCATCTCACTCACCATGAATAATGATGATGTGGACAATTACATCGCCACGTTTGAATGCTTGGCAGCACATGCTGGATTGTCATGCCACTGCCAGGGTGTCTCTGTGTTCTGTAATGATTCCCCGCCTGAGGTGAAGGGCAATCGAGTTGGTCCAGGGGATGCCCAAGTACCTAGCAACCCTACCAAGGGTGCTTATGTCACCATGTCCCACAACAAGTGGCGCTGAGTCAGGAGCTACTGTGAAGCCCACACTGGGGCTGAGTGGACAAGACAGTAGGTTGATTAAGTCAAAGCTAAGGAAATACAGGAGAAAGACATGGGGTATAAGTAGTCCTATACTACAGGGCAGTAATTAAGGGCTAAGGGTCAGGTGGAGATGAAACAGGGTGAACAGGATCACGGGAGTCTGGAACTGAGCTGATGGTACTAGATCTGATAGCCATCAGCAGATGGGATCAGATCCGATCGAGGTCGAACTAGATCAGATAAGATCAAGTAAGATCAGATGAGATCAAGACAAAGGAAAAGAAAAGGAAAGAAAGGAAAAAGGAGTAAAATGAGGAGAGTTCATGACATGGATGGGATATTAATGCTCAGGGGACCATCAAATTCTTCCAATAGGGGTTGAAGAAGGGACTTCTGGTGGCCTGTTTGTGGAGGCCCATGATGCTGACCACCATGGAGCGGTGGCAAATCGCAGCATGGGAAGAAGCACAACACTACCATACCATCACAAGCTGCATAGGGAATATCAGCACTAAAATACCAAAATCAGGGCTGATGCAACCTACAAAAGTGACTCACACCCAGAACAACATCATGGTCCCAATGGATGTGGACACACCACGGGGCTGCCAAAATTATGCTACCCCAAACAGCTCTCCCCAGAGGAGAAGGAGAAGTGCCAGAAGGAGGGGCAGTGCTTTTGATGCCAGAAACAAGGACACCTATCACGCTTCTACCCTCAAAAGCACAATAACACACCAGCATGAGCCAATGAGGCAACTATAACGACGATGTCCGGAAAAGACACAACAAAAACTCCCGAACCAGTGGCCATCAATGCCACACCACATTCATCCAAGCATCAATCCTATCACTGAGCAAAACTGAATGTCAAAATCTGATATCCTGCCTTATCTAGCATGCAACTCATGAGATAGACCACACTGAGTGGTCATGATCATGACAACTTACTTACTTACCCCTTCTGTAATGGCTGAGGGTGTACTGGTGACAACCCTGTGTCACCACCATCCTCCATGTCAATAGGAGAATTAGCACACAGTGTGACAATCACATGACACGATGTGTAAGCGACTTCCATTTGTGGACTGATGACTCTGAGTGTTACAATCACCTGGATCATTCCAAGACTCACGTGTATATTTGCTGGTAGTCGACACAACTCGTTTGACTTGGCATATTTGTTTACAGTCGCAAGGGACGTTTCTGTGAGTCGCAACTCAGAGGGTCAGGCCGATGGGCCAGTTCACTTACTAAGCGGGAGAGCGGTGACTCTGGCAAAGCAGAGGAGAAGACTGAGAAGTTGAGCTATATTATTAAAAGACCAGAATGGGGACTACATGGAGTGGCACAGGGTCCCCTGGTACGTTGTACACATCCGGATCACGCTCACACTGATCAATGCTCATATGACTTCAGTAGCCATTGGAGACTCCTGGTTGGACGCACTTGAGTGGAGAATAGATGCATTGGAGGGGGGTGGATGGTGCAGTGGTTTTCCACCCCCCCCCACTAAGGAATCCCCTGTGTGAAAAGTTGCACCTTGAGTTTGACCCAGTACGAGGGTGTATTTCCAAGGTGGGAGTTTCCGGGCTCCCTAAATTGGCTATATGAGAATGAGAAACCGGCGGGGGCCCCGGCCCTTTAAGACCGGGCCAATTCCCGAAAGGGGAACAATAAGGGACGATAAGAGGGGTAATGGGTCTAAAAATAATGCGAACAGGGGAAAGAACCCTGTGCAGCACAGCCCCCTCCCGGGACCAGGGTTGGTCACCCATATATGGTTCAGGGACATTAGTCTGGATTAACACAATTACCCAACCCAAACTCCTGGTCTGGCATTGTGGGAAAGATAAGACCAGAGACACCACCCCGGTAGCGGCCCAGGCAAGACAGTAAGCTCAGACAGCGTGGGAATCTGTGCCCAAATGGGCTTAACAAACCAGCTGCTGAGTAACGGGAAAGGGGAAACCCCGGACCGTGGCTAGACAGGGCAGTCCCCTGACCTAGGCCCGAACGGACACATCTGCTGTCGGTGCATCCCAGGGAAGATCTGGGTGTATGTGCTTAAGTTGTATCTCGAAGAGGACTAAGGTCCTTGGGGTCCCCGCAAGGGGGCCCCTTAACTTCGCTCTTCACTGGGGACGGGGACATGCCTTACACGTTTTGCCTCTATCTCCAACAAACTGACACAGCTTCACAACCCTGCACCACGCAGCCCGCGTAAGTTGTCCCACTCTTCTCGGCTAACTACCTTTCTCGACCTGCCTTCACTCTATTTACCGACGCCTCGCGTCACTGTATTACCAGCTTCCTTGGAAGGTGCCATACTGTTCTCAGACTCTGTCTCGGAATATTTACAACTACAATCGCACGTGGGTCTCAGCCCACGTTACCAGCGTTTCATAACTTCTGCTCTCTTCATAGAGGCGGAGACCATCCTTGTACTAAGTACTGCCGCGGAATAAATCGGTTCAAAAAAAAATAAAAAATAAAATAGATGCATTGGAGGCAGTGACCCTCAGTATAAAGGGAAGTTGCAAGAAAGTTGCGAAAATAGGACATTGGTCAATCAAAGTCAAACCATTAGTCAAGATTTTTCCACAAAGTCATTGGAAATTTGGAGGAAAAAACCAGGATATTATTTGAATTGAGGACATGAGATGGTCAGTCAAAGTCAATACCAGTCAGGTAAAGTCCATTGAACTTACGGAATAAATTATGGAAAAAACACGAACACCAGGGTGTGGGTGGGATGGGAAATGGGAACATGGGGTGGGGTGTAAGTGGGATGGGGATGGGGAACATGGGGGTGGGTGTGGGTGAGATGGGGGTGGGGAGCATGAGGGTAGGTGTGGGTGGGATGGGGAACATGGGTGTGGGAGGGATGGAGATGGAGAACATGGGGGTGGGTGGGATGGAGATGGGGAATGTGGGTGTGGGTGTGGGTGGGATGAGGATGGGGAACATAGGGATGGGGAACATGGGGTGGGGGTGTGTGGAATGTTGGTGCTTGGTGTTGGTGTCAAGGTTGATGTGGGTGAGATAGTAATAGGGAATATGGGGGCAGGTGTAAGTGGGATGGGGATTGGGAACAGAGGGGTGGTGGTGAGGAATGTTGGTGCTTGGTGTTGATGTGTGTGGGATGGGAATAGGGAACATGGGGGTGGAGAACATGGGGGGTGTGGAATGTTGGTGCTTGGTGTTGGTGTGGGATGGTGATAGGGAACATGGGGCAGGTATGGGATGGGGATGGGGGTGGGGGTGGGGGTGGGGGTAGGGAATGACAGTGCTTGGTGTTGGTGTGGGTGGGATGGGGAATAGGATAGGAATGTGTGCATGGGTGTGAGTGTGGGGTTACAGTACCTTGTTTGGGAATTACTAGCACAAGTCCTTGCTATGAGAGTAGTTATCTAGGCCTACAAGACTGTCTCTACCAGTGGAAAACCAGTCTCAACCTCTGGACCAGACTGGACTTTCAAACACTATTCCCTTTCTTCTCCACCTTCCCAAACATGTGGCAGTCCATCCATACTTGTCTGAACCTCTAGTACTCCCTTCTGTCTGAACTAGGCACTCTAGTTACAACTTAAAACTCTGTAGTTAAACAATTACCCTAGAAATGGGTGTCATACCCACTGGACTTGTCAATGTATCAACAGGGCCAGTATCACCTCCACTAGTCATACTCTGAACTGGCTGCTTCTGGTGCTCTACATTCATTGCTATTTGAAGGAGGGAGTTCTACACTATGTGCCAGAGAGCCCCCAGCTCTGTCTTCTTTTCCTGACAATGTCTCAGAACAATATAAGAGCCAACCTGGTGGTCTCTTAAGCAGCACAATACCATTGTTCTTTAATCCCTTGCCTCTCCTATGGTTCAAATATTCATGGAAAGAAGCCTATTATTGTAGACATTTTTCAATCTCTTTATACATCAAGCACAAGTACAAGCCATCTATCTTACTACTTTATTCCTCATCTTGCTCTTTAACATCATGCTCACTAGAACTAAGCATATCTAATCCTGGGTACTTTCTCAGGATATGAACCTTTGGCCCCCATGCCCAAGTACCAGCCAGTGTAATAAGGCTAGATGTTTTTCACACCATGCAGTCTTTTGACCACTCTCCACACCATCTCCCTAGTACATCCCTCATCCCTTCTAGCTCATGATAGACCACCAGACTATAGCTATAGTCTTGCAAAAAATAAAATTCCAATGCCTCTCCAAAGATAGGTCCCTCCTCTCCTTGAGCCTCAAAATGTCTAGATGACCTTGAGGCTTGACCTCCTTTCTCAGAGATTCTGCTCCTCAAAGTGACATCTCCTGGAATTTTGCACTTTCCCCATCTTTGAATATGAGGTCCATATCCAGAGTGACTTCAAGAAAATCACAAATTGCAGTAAGGTGATCATAATGTTCTGAGGGCTCTTCTATCTCAGTCTTTTTGATTGGGAGTGACTGAAATTGGTTTTCTGTTTTCCTCCCTTCTTTAGGGGGAATGGCCAGGAATGGATACTGCAAGGTCAACACCTTGGTGCTTGGTGCTTGCCCTTTCATATAGAATTGTGGCTATATTGGCAAAGGGTGCCTTCTTGGATCTGACTTTGTGACCAATCTCTCCAATTGCCCTCTCAACTGTAGCTTGAGAACCAAATCTGATTGAGCCATTCCAGAAAATATGGTGTGGGACATGGATTAATTGCCAGATGCACAGTCTGCATCTTGAGACCTCGACTGGGTCATCCCCAACATAAAACCTCTCAAATCCTTGGAGGAAGGACTTGATTAGACTGTGTAAGGATGCTAGGTCTTCATCAGACTTTGGTGAGTGAGACATTGCAGCTTCAACAATGTTCACAAATTGTGCAAAGTTCCTCAACACATACATCTCTATCAAATTCCAGCTCCCATGCCATTGGAATGATATACCAATGAAGGACAGCCATCCATTCATCAACTGTGTACTGGCTTTGGCACTTTGTATATGGGTCCCTAATTGGCCCACAGAAAGATGAAGGAAGGGTCTGTACTGCCTTTTCAACCTGTGCACCAAGTTATGAAGCTATGTCTTTCTTTATCCATGTGTATAATCCTTCAACAGCTGTTTCTGAAGCTGGATGATAATTTCTGGCAAATCACCACCACCACTACCACCAGAGGGTCTATATGAAGACTCATAAGGGGGAAAGTCCTCATCAGATGCTAAAAAGCCATCATTATCCCCCAGTTGGCTAGAACCAGAGCCAGACTCAGAGCCAGGGTCTGGAGTAGCATTTAAGGTCTCTTCTGGAATCCTCCTAAAGATGACAGAGCTATTGACATCATAGTCTGTTGTATTGTCTGACTCTGTGCCCATATAGGGCCTCCCTCGTGTGGGGTGTCTATGGTGGCATTAGAATAAAAATATAATAGGTTCACAATATATTACTCACAATTATCATCAACAATCATAGCACCATCATTGACCATCCCCCCTCTGGAAATGGAGGTGAACCAATAGGGGCATTAGCTAGATCTAAGCAGATCAGTAGTAATTGGGAGCATAAAAATCAAGTGCTCACCATCTGGATAAGGAGATCCAGGTTGCTTAGATGACTGGGACTCCTCAGCTAGGCTGGTAAGCAGGTCTGAAAGCTGCTGATGACAGCTCTGGACAAAGTCCACAGTGTTCTGAGGTGCACCAGAAGCTCTCAGATTATTTAGGTGCTTCAGGTTCTCCCTGGAGTAGAACCTAATAGTCCTCTTAGAAAGCTCCTTATTTGAGGTGCACATATAACATGGGCAAATATATTTTAGTATTGGGGCCATGGTTGTTGTAAGAAGATGTATATATACTAGGTAGCACAGACGATGATGGCCTGCATATAACAAGTTGCGAGGATGAGAGTTGGTAACCCCCGGGCTGGCACTGCCATTTTTTTGTCAGCATAAAGTGAATGTTGACTGTTTTTTGTTCTGTTTGTTCTCTCTACCTCACTCTCTGTCTCCCATCCTCTGTCCTCCATTCTTCTTCCATCTTCCATCTCCCTCTTTTCTCAGTCATGTCGACTCTCTTTGATGATTATGATGAGCCATCATTAAACTTTGATGACATGGACAACAAGAATGACAAAGAGTTTTGGTCTTGCGCCCCAAGTGCAGCTTTTTCTGCAACTGCAAGTATGCAGTCCCTTGGAACACCTTCATCTCTACTCTCTCAACCTTCAGGCCTCCCCGTCCAAACCATTACTTGGCTGACTCACAATGAGCTCACACACAACCCTGAATTCATCAAGTATGTCAACATGGCTAGCCACCTTCAAGAGCTACTCAACTTGCAATGAAATCCCTTAACAACAGTGAACTGTGAGTATCCACTTTTTTCTTTTTTTCTTTTTCCTTACTATTTCCCTTTATATATATATACTAGCATTGAAGGGACTGTCCGGAGGACTGTCCATTTGCAGTGGCAGAGCAAGTGTTTTGGTGCATGTAATTTCAAGGATGGTGTGGCGACGTATGAGGTTACATGTATGTGTGATAAGGTGGCGAAAGGAAACAGAGCGGAAGAGAGACCAGATCGCTTTACATGTTGGTCTGCCTAGACGTTACATTGTCTAACACAAGGATGGCCACTTTGTTTTGGAATGCAACTAAGTCTCCGGTAAAGGTGATGTCGCTATTTGGGGCTGGCATCTGTGGTGCATGCTGTGGCCAGGTGGCTCGAAAACCTAACACTGCACAAATGGTCAGTTCAGCATCTGTGGTTGTCTCTTGTACGTGTTACGTGAGGTCGATTGTGAAGGTGTGTCTTTCTGGTTGCATAGTTGCAGTTCTTCTTGACACTGTCATTCGTGTGATTGTGTTCACGATCAGGAAAGGCTCTGCGATTTGCGAAATGGGTATTGCCTTGCTGTTCTGCAGTTTGGTTTGTGTGGTTGAATGCAATTTTGGTAGATGTACCCATATGAGATCACCCATCATGTCGAATTGGTCATCTGTGCGAGTTGGGCTCTTTGAATGGATGTTAGGTTTGAAAGTGATGATCTTGTAGTTGGGGTATGAATATGCATGGCTGCGTCAGAGAACGTACATACTTTGGCATAGATTGCATGAACACCATTGATTTCAAGGTCGTGTTCGTTTACATGTTTGCATAGGCTACAAATCACTTGGGTTCCTCATACAGGTAGAGCACAATGGACGATTGCATCAAGAACAGTGTAACATTCGTCGTTTTTCCTGTCCATTGTGCAAGGGTTTTCAAGGATCCCTTGTCCTGTTAAATACACTGTGCAGGGATGGGAGGCAGACATAACGGCGGTGTTAGTATGAGGGTGCTTTCGGAATACTTTAAAGGAGATTGAATGCTAATTGTGTTGTTGTTTGCAGTTTTTCTGTTATTACATTCGAGATCTACGTATTTGCAATTCTTGCTGACTTAACGAATCAGAGTGGTGTGTTGCACCATGTCTCAGTGTCGGTGTTTTGCAGGAGGGGGCATATGGTTCTAGGCATTCACACTTGGTTTCTTTTGTTTGTACATTGACAGAGAAGGAGCAGAAGTGTGTTGGACAGCAAGGTAAGAGCAAAGGATCATGTACAATAACAATTGTACATTCAAAAATGTGTAACACCAATACGATCAATATGAAAGATTTTTTGATTGCTTAGAGGTTGTTGTCGACTTCATCTGTGGAGTTGACATTCTTCCGTTTTCCCAAATGTGACTGTGATGTGGAAGGGGAGGTGGTAGCTTGAGATGTGGAAGGGTCAGAGGTCTGTTGGGAGCGTGTGCGACTTTTGACCTGCTGTCTCAGATTACTTTTGCTTTCTGTGGGCAATCTTTTTGGTGCGGTTTTCCCAGCGGTTTTGTCAGGTGTAAAGATGTATGTGATATCTTTGGTCGCTACAACTATGCAGGTGATCGCGTTTTTGCCAGGAGGTGTGTAAGAGTTGAAACAGAGCAGAATTCTGTTCCATCCAATGATGGAATTTGGCTGTGGGATATGTTTGGTAGGGTCTGCCCATTTCGGATTATTGTCGAGGTGACCTTGCACTGCAATTTTGTCAGTGCTTTGCCCTCCGTCAATGTATTGTGTGGCATGCATCTAGAAAGAAGTGGGGTCTGCTTCCACAGAAGTAACAATGCCGGAACCAGAGATGCAAATTGTGTCGTCGAGGTTGGGACCATTCATAGCAGAGAGTGGTTGCATCTGGTGTGTCAATCAGGATTCCGTTCAAAGTATGATGTTGGTGTTGTACTGAATCGATTTCCCCCAGCACATTGATTTTGCTCTCATCAACACTCTCACTCTTGATGTGGTGTCCTGGTTTGTATGCAATGATCTGTGGGTGAAATCAGCAGACGAGGTTGTTTGTTTGGTTCACTGTACTTACTTTGGCACGTACCTCGTAAGTATTGTCTTGTTTTTTGGTTTTATCTCTTCCTACATAAAATCTGAAGCTGCCTCTTCCATTGACAGGGGTGTCTGCACAAGTAAAAGAGGCATCATAGATGAAAGTGTACGGTTTTCCAGGGACAGGACGGCAATTTTCTAGACTGACCACTCTGGAAAGTGTGACACACCTGGGGGGGACTTTCTCTGCAGACATAGTGGTGAAGCAGTCGTCGTTGATCTGTGTCACCAAGAGGGGTTGTTTGGTTCTCCCTCTGTCCCTTTTCTGTTCGGTGCATTTTTGAAATTTCTCATTTGACGTATCATGAAGTGGGAGCAGGTGGAGTTGATCGAGGATGGCAATTTGGGCTGGATGGGAAAGGAAGACCGCGTACAATTTTAGGGGAGCAAGGAACCGGACACAGGTGGAAACAGGGGACCATTGTACACCATGAATTCTTTTTTTTTCTTGCTGTGTCAGTCAATCGTCGTTGTCAAACTGCTTGTCGGTGTCCTTGATCTCGGGAAGAGGGAGAGCACCTGTGGTTGCAAAAGTGGGACCTGGGCGAGGCAGGTAGACTATGTCATTGATGGCAATGACAGCGACACTGTCTTCAAATGCCATAAGTTCTCCACTCCATGATATGATACTGTTTGGACAGGGCAGTTGGCCTTCACATGGAGGCCACATACGTCAAATACCTAAAACTGCACGAATGCTTTGTACAGTGGTTGCTTGCACTCTTTTGATAGTTTGGTGCATGTCCATTGTGAAAGTGTGTATGTCTCCTTGGATGTCACACACTCTTCCTGACCTGAATATTCTTGACGGCAGACGAAATAGTGTGGAGGGGTGATGGATGGTGGGCATTGCGCAAAGCTGTTTGTGTTGGTAGCGACTTCAAGGAGAGGAGAGGGATAAAAAATGTACATCCATAATATCCCCCATGAATACGAAGTGGGAATGTTGAAGAACGGGGCTTTCCATGTGAACACCGGTGTGGAACGGTACTATCTATGAAAGTGAAAGGAAATGTATGGCATTCAATGTAGAGGAAGATACCTTGGCGTGAATATGATAGATACAGGGACGTACTTGTTCGTCCTCCTCATGTATTTGATAGCTTAGGGTTCCCATCAGACACGTTCTAGTTATTGGCTGTGCAACAGCGATTGTGGTGTTGAAGAAAAAAGTGTTTGTTCATCCACATGCCGCTCGAGGATGTTCAAGTAAGGTACATCCAGATATGTACACTGATCCAGGATACAACACAGCCATGCTTGTTGGGAGAGGAAGACAACCAGGGAGATGGTATGAAACAGGTTTGCGTTGTTTTGTTATAGGGTTTCCACAGTGTTGTGAATGAAAGAGGTTAGCGATAGTGGGTGTAGGCTATTTCAATGGCAAGGAACTGTCAGAATGCGACCTATAGATGGCCCTTGAGTCACAGAGGACACAAGGGGACTGCAGAGGAGGATATAAGACTATATTGATTAAGATTACTCACCTTCAGAGGAGGATATAAGACTAAAGGGATATTTTCCATCCTCTGCAGGATATACCAACCTGACTAAGCATATCTAAATAAGGTAACTCCGCTTGGAGCGTTGTACAACAGAACAGCACAATCTAGGACACTCTAGCTACAAATAACAGGAACATCTTAGTATAGCAACAGTTGAATTGGGAAGGTTGGTCAATTGGTGCATCTTGTTAATATGATGAAATGAGTAATGTCTATTGACGTTTTTGCGACATCATCGGTGCAGCTGGGCAGACATGGCAACATGGTATGGTGTTGTCTTCGTCTGCGTTTGTGAAGAGAACGAACTGGTGGCACGGACCGTGTTCACTCGTCAAAGGAGGAAAGTGGACGTCGCTACGATTTGTAACATGTGAAGAGTAATGCTCATAAAAGAATAATGGCTTGAGAGAGATAGAAGCATAGTAGCCTACTAAGTGGGTCTCCAAGTGAAGGGAGTCGATCTCCTGTCGTTACCCAATTACTTCTCGATAGACCACATTTTTCATGCATGGAGCAGTGTTATCGTTGAGAATACATTTCACCTTTTTTTGATCTTGCTCTCGAAAAAGCCATGTAGACTTGCCTGTGAGCAAACACTGGAATACGTAGATCGATACCAATGGTGGCAAATGGTTCGCCTTGTGCTTTATTGATTGTGATGGTGAAAGAGAGCGTGAGTGGAAATTGGCGTTGATGAAGATGGAATGGTAAGCGATTGTCTGCCGCGACAAATTTGATGCAAGGGAGTGGACACGTGTCACCGTTGTGCAAAAGGATTTCAACGACTCTCATGCTGATTTGGGTAACGATACCTCTGGACCCATTACAGACACCTATGTCAGAGTGCATGTTTCTTAATATGATGACGGGGCAGCCAATTTTCAGTTTCAATCACGCCTGAGGAAAGCCAGATGGGGCGGCACTGTGTAGTACCTCCGAAGGATAAGAGTCATCAGTGACACTTTTGTGTTCTGGATCGAACACTTCGTCAATTGTCCATAGGTCATAACAGCAACCGGGGAATTTGTCGAGGATGAATTTGTTAATTTCATTTGCCTCTCGGTTGCGAGGAGCAAGAATGCAACAATCGTGAAAGTAGCACATGTCATGTGTGTGTTGTATGTTTGGATAGGTGTGATGGATGAGATCGTCAACGGTATTAGAAGGACAGAGTAGAAAGTTGGGGATTAACATGTGATCCTCTGCGTTGTTGAGTTCACCTTTGGCGAAGCGATGCAACCACTGTGCATATTCTTGTTCTTGAGGGTCGGTTCCTACATGCATGTTTCTCTCCAGCCTGAGAAAGTTGGGTAGTATTGACATCCACAAAGGCAAAGAGGGTAAGGCTGCGTTGATAATGTCTGATTTGGTACTGTATGTAACCACAGGGAGTGTCTGTAGGAAGTCACCGCTGAGAGCAGTGGGAATTCCGCCAAACAATGTGTTGTTGTTGTGAATGTCTTGTAAGGTATGGTTGACGGCTTCAAAAGCATGTCAGTGCTGCATAGAACACTCATCCCAAATGAGTAGTTGTGTTTTTCTCACTTTGTCGGCAAGGGTGGTGTGTTTTGAGATTGCACAGGTGGAGCAACCGTTCAAATCAATGGGTATCTTTAGTGTAGAATGCGCTGTTCTTCCACCAGGAAATAGCAATGCAGCAATCCCAGAAGAGGCGACACAGAGAATGTGCATGTTTTGAGAATGCGCTGTGAAGCATTGTGTGTTATACACAAACATCTTTCCTGCACTGGCGGCTCCTTGTAAGAAAAATGTGTGAGTTGCCCCCATCTCTGCCGATTGCAAGATAGAGTTGAAAGCGACCCGTTGTTTGTCATTTAATTTGGGCAGAGAATCCGCCAGCAGTTGTGCCTGCTCATCAGCAGAGAAAGTGGGGGCATGTAAAGGTTGTGCATGTCTCAGTATTGTATTCCACTCCCTGCTCACTTGGGGAAGACTGACGGAGACCATTGTTTTGTCATCGAGTTGCAACCGTTGTTCGAGAAGATACAGGCTGTAATTATGGATGATGTCCTCCGTTATGTTGGACATGTTTTGACGGCACAGAAACAGAGTGAGGTCGTCACATAGATTGGTTTTCAAAAGGTCCTATAGTCCAGCCAGGCGAGATGGTTGGCTAGTGTTTACAGGTCAGGTCAGGGTAACTGCAAATAACTGGAACCTGACTGGAACCTGACTGCAGCTGACCTGACTTCAGGTCAGGTTCACTAGAGGTTTGCGAAGGTTCACTGCAGTTCACTGAGGTTTGAAAAAGAGGTTACCCACAAAAAACCAGTTCTGACCAGTAACCTGACTGAACTGATGGGTAACCTGAACTTTGGTTCAGTCAGGTTTGCATGTAATTTTCATATTTAGCGAACTGGTTTGGGTTCTGTTACCTGAAAAAGAGCAAAAAACTGAACCTGACTGAACTTTAAAACACTAATCATTACACTTCAACTGCAGCTGCTTGCATTTGTCAATAGTGAGTAGTTGTTACTGTTTTGATTGGCGAGCATATCAGAATGGTTATAATAAGGACCCACCTCGCTCACTTCACCTCACCGACACTCAACAGCTCAACACCTGCCAACTGTCACTACATCCATGTTGTCTGATGAAACAGAAAACGATTCCGATATCTCTGAAGTATCGTCGGTCACCAGTTCGCGTGTCAATGATGCCCCACCTATATCAACTGCACAGCTGACGCCCAATGAGCTGTGTGAGGTACATCCCTAATGTCCCATCACATAATGACAATTTGACGTTGGCGCATCACCTCCAGGCCCTCAAGGATACCCAGCTCAAGCACCAGAAGCTGGAGCAAAAGTTCAAGAGACTACGTACAAATAGTGTTCGGAAGTTCGGTACATAAAACCGAAAAAAAAACCGGAACTGTATCGGGAAAAACCGACCAAAACCGGAACTGCCGGTTCCGGTTTTGCGAAATTGTCCATGACCCCGGTTCCCGGTTTTGGACATTCTGGGCATCGAACAAAACTGCATAAAACCGGTTCAGACAGGTCTGTACCGGTTTCACGTCCGAGTCATACCCATTACAGTAAAGGTTTTAGATGTATACATCTACAGTACATCTACTCGAATACATTGTCCTATCTGTAATCTACAAGCCTGCTCGTCATTGCCCCCCGCCGTCTGTCACGTCGTTACCGTCGTCGTCGTCGCCGCTGTCATCGTCGGTGCCATCGTCTCCGCTGTTGTCGTCGGTGCCGTCGTCGCCGCTGTCGTCATCGCCGCTGTTGTCGTCGGTGCCGTCGTCGTCATCGCCGTCGTCGCGGCCTGTGGGTGCCGCCGCCGTTGCGTCTGGGACTTGCGTTGCGATGATACTGGCGGTTGGTCGTTCAGCTGGGAAGGGCTGTCGTCTGCGTAAGTGGCAGGCGGGGTTTGCCGATTCATTCCCAGGCCGGGTGATGCCGGTTTGTTCTCTTCGTGCACTCGCCTTGCTTAGTCAGTTTCTCTATTGTGCTTCAAGTCCCCCGATGCGCAGCCCCGAGCTGCACGCGCTATCAACCCCCACCGCCGCCCTGCCATCGACAACAGCAAGACAGTGTCAACGACAACCATGAAGACGATGACGATAGTGACGACAACGACAACGACAAGGCGACACGACGGATTGGACGGCCACCAACCCCCGCCGCCGCCGCCACCGCCTTGCCATCGACAATGGCAAGACGATGTCAACAACAGCAACAACCCCGACGACGACACCGACGACACCGACGACATCGACGAGACGACGACAACGGGACACGAAAACGACTGGACACGACGACTTGGACGCGACGGCTCGGACGCGACGGTGAGCCCTGCGACGGGCATTCTGACCAGTAGTATTGTAGTAGTAGCTAGTTGTAATACCTCATGTACAGGTGTAGTAGTGTATAAGGTCAAAATAAAAGTTGTGGTGTACCTTGGGAAGTACCGGTATAGTACCGGTTTCTACTGGTTGAGATCAGTCCTGATTGCAACCAGTACTGACTGGTTTCAGACTGACCCAGTACCACATAAAACCGGTACAATGCAGTTCCAGTTCCAGTTCTGAGATACTTCAGTGAAAATGGAACCAGTTCCAGTTCCAGTTTTCCTCATTTAAGGAGGAAAACTGGGACTGTACTGAACTTTAAAACACTACGTACAAAATATAATTCACTGAAGTCCACAAAGTCTGGCAATGTGAAGAAGGGTCGCACACTGTTGGTCGGTGACGAGAAGGAGATTGTGCTTGCTGGAGGGCGGTTCTCATTTGCGTATGAGCTGTGGGTCCACAATTTGATCTTTGAGATTGACCGCCCTGAAGGCATGGACCCTCTCAACGTCGGACGCTATAACACTGCACTCACACAGAAGGTGGCTATTGCTGCCGAGCTGTATGGGTCTCTTCCCCCACATCTCCAGGAGGAACTCGCAGATGCAAGATGGTGGAAGTCTTTCATAAAAATAGTACATCTTCTTGACTATGCACCCCTGTTGCTAACCACTCCACACAGTTCCAACAACAAGTAAAGCGAGAGTGTGCCAACACAATTTTCACCGCATGTTGAATCTTTGGTGAAATCTTAGACATCAATACAGCATATTTTCGCAGCAAGTCTAAGGTTAAGTGCAACGAAATCAAAGAGCTCCAGGATCTTCTCAAGGGTACTCAGGACCCAGACTTGGAGGGCAAGTATCCTCTGTTGGCGGCGGTGCTCTTCCCTTCGAGGGATTGCAGCAGCACAAGCCTGTTTGCAGTTGAGGAGCTTCCACTGGTGAGTTCAAGGACTTATTCGAGTAGCCCGCGCATAGCTAACTGTGTATTAATAGTTCCTGAAGACCATTCTACTTGGTATCTCGTCGTTAGATGGTGACCCTATGGGGAAGCGTGCCCCAAGAGCCACCCTCTGGGGTATAACACACACGACTCCAGGTATGATCGCCCTTGCGGCCACTGTTGTAAGTCTATTTTCACACTCGCAAGCTCAATTGTCTGATGTCAAACAGATCACATTTGTCTGTGGGCCCGACCAGACATTTTCTGAGAGGACGAAAGGCCCCACTGGCATTGAGTGGGGAGACCGCTTTCTCCTCTACAAGAAAATGGTCTTAAAACTTCCACCCGACTATTACACGGCCCTATTGTCTTGGTATGATGAACAGATTTTCTCTAAGAAGACCAAAACCTCAACGTCTGCAAAACTGCCATCCAAACCTAAACAAGGTCACGACACCGTTGATGACCTCATCAACTGCATGTCCAGAACCAATGTCGCACCTGTATGGTCGCTCTCCACATCTGTCACTTCCCATCATGAGGACGAGGAGTTCATTTCCCCATCACCGTCACTTTGCAGCGCTCCAGGTGAACCTGGACTTATGTCCGCTCCGGGTATTACTGTAGAACACGTCATTGTCGTAGAACATGATCTTACCGACCAGATTCAGGCCACCCCTGTACCAGAGCAGGAGGACGTCGCCCCAAGGCCCCCGAAGAACAGGAGAGCTAGAGGGGCGCAGGCTAGTGCGCCAGCGCAGACTGGTACTTGTCGGAAGACAACAAGGAGTAGTTCAGCAGCGGCAAAGGCTCAGGGATAGTCGTCTAACAATGTTTCCTTTAACAAATAACTGTTGCCTTCGAATACTGACTCTGAATCACTTGTGTGTCGCTTCAAACTGTCAATGAGACAGCTGACGCCGAGGGCGAACTACGCGTGCTCAGACTTGCGCTAAGCATCCCTCCAGTAACGGTCAGCTGTCCATTGTACTGTCTATAGGGAACTTATGGTATTGGGTAGTGTCAGCCTACTGGCATAGTGGTTTTTGTACATTATGTTGCATCACCTATAGTAAGGACGTGAGTTCGAATCCAGTACAATGTTTGTTTCATTGTAATTTGTAATAGGGACTTGTAATATTAAGATATTAATAATAAGGGAATAATAATACGATGATTTAGAGTGTAATAAGGACTATACTACGATAAGGATTACAATACTACAATAAGGACTATGGTACAATAAGGACTAATGATAAGATCTGGAAGAGAATGATAACATATGATTGAGAAATATAATGAACGTGTACGCATTGTAATTTTTCTGAAGGCCCCTCCCGCTTATAACAGATGATACCTCAGATCGTAATGAGATTATATGTGCGATTGTAATCGTGATTGTTATGGCGATTATAAAGCCGCTTATCAGTCTATTGTAAGCGCGATTGGAATGGGGATTATAACGCCGATTATCAGAATTTCACCCAGGGATAATAATGATTACAACGCCCGTGATTTATTAGATCAGATTACATCATTATAATTTGTTATAACGTCCCTTCCCAATTTTGCGACATGTACTTAGACAATAAGTACAATAGAAGGTCTAGACAAAGATGATATCATAGTGACATCATAATAAGGATATAACAAAAGAGAGGACAAAAGTGTTAGTACAATAACAAGTCCAGAGTAGTCCACATGATGTCATGGTACAAATGATGTCATAGATAATAGTCCTAGATTGTAATAAGCACATATCTCATCTAAATGAGTCCAATTAATCTAATCTAAAGCAGTCTGTTATCTGCATGTCCATTTGAGCTGCTAAGTGTGCTCAGGTCACTTATCAACAGATACACCAGGTCATGTTCAGAGGACACAGCTTCCAGGGGGTGAACACCACAATACAGGCCATGCCAACACACTATACCCAAAGCCAGACAAGTGATGCCATGGGTGACACAGGCAGCAATGAAATACAGGACGACCTGCAATGAGATGACAATGTTGATGGCCCTGACCAACTACAGCAATTGTCACAAAATCGGGAAGGGCTTTATAATCGGTCCTGATTATAACTATAATTATTACCAAATTACAACCGACCCCTGATCACTTGCAACCGACTCATAATAATTCCCAATCAATTACGTCCACCCCAGCCAACTCATAATTAGTTACCTGAGATTATAAGTGAACCATCAGGCAGTGAGATCTAATTATAATTATTGTTGTGCGATGGTCATCATCAAGATCTGGTTTATGTAACTTGATTATGACCGCAGTGTTGCCTCATTTCGCACCCTAACTCCACTCCAATGTTGTACTTCTGCCCTTTTTTCGATACCCCTCATTGTATATCCAACATCCAGAATGCCAAAAGTCCAATCAAAAGGATCCAAGCAGTCATCAGCAGCAGCAAAAAAAGCTTGTACAATCTGTATGAATCACTTTCATCCTCAGGTGTTCGCTGCACACATCAGGAAGTGCAAGAGGGAGAAGAGGGAAGAAGAGGAGCTACTGGAGTATAAGAAAGAGATGATTGGCAAGGCGCAGGCTCAGCTTGCAGGATGATGTAGTTTGGGTGATCCTTTCTAAGCTTGCTGGACTTTGGGACAGGGTTTTTGTAGTAAGCTGGCCCACCAGATCTCAAAGCCCAATGGACATAATCCTTGATCTTCTCTGGCTGGTCTTTGAACTCAGTGTGCTCAAAAAATGTCTTCACCAGCATAAGGATGTCACTTGCAATCTTTGACTGTCAAGTCTTCATTCAGTCATAGGCCTATTGAGAAACATTAGTAAGTCAACAACACAATAATCACATGACAACAAACCACCTTGACAATGCCATCTTGCACACTCAGTGTGTAGGAAAGTTTTGTGAATGAGAGTTCAAATGCGACCTCGACAGTCTCAACAAGGGTGCTGGACTCCCGTGTCCAATCAGTAAATGGGTGGTCACAAATATAAAGAGCATGGGACAGTGTCGGAAGAAAAATGCAAGTCTGACATGAATCATCAAGGCACTGATGAGTAATGTCAGGGTGTGTGTCAGGTTGCATCTCTGTAAAGCACTTGCTGTCCTTCTTGACTATCACCTTCACCACTTTCAATTTGTGACAGGGCAGCTAGTTGATAGGTTTTGGGCCAAATAAGTCTGAATGACTGAGGAAAAAATACCCGAACTCACCTTCCGTGTGGCTTGTGGTTTAACTGGGTGGACATCTGCTTTCATTCAAATCTTCACAAGCTGGTAGGATAAGAATAGTGAGACTTCTGATGAAACAATGCACAAGGAATACCTCATTTACATGAGGTGGCTTGTCAGAAACCAGAGACTGAATTTCCACAATTGCTGGGCATGTTTTTTTGAGGTCACTGTCACTGAGGTCCCCAAGCTCGAATGGGTCAGTAACATCTGGCTGCTGGAGCAGACTGGGAGTGAGAGTGGCATTGGGTGGGGCAAGACTCAGAGCTTGCAGTCGAAGACCAGAATTTGTGTATTTCTTGCAATGAAGGTCTTGTGCCATGAACCTGATCATTTTGCAACAAATCAGAGGTATGAAAAGATGTGGTGATCACTTGTGTCTCACCTTCCAATATTGTGCATTGACTTCTGCTGCCATCAGGTCTCCTCAGTGTGTTCAGCACTGCGTAAGTCCTCTGTCCTTGTCAGAAGTTCTTGATGGGCAGCACCCTTGACCCCTTTGTTCTGAGACTGTTGGCAATGTAAGCTAGGAATGGAGTCCAATCTATGTTAAACACTGACCTTATTTTTCATTTTGGTGGCCTCGTTGGATTTGGATGAAGAGTCATCAGGGTTGGAGCCATTGTCAGCCTCCCTCAAGTCGAAGCACTTGTCATCACTCTCTACATCCATGTGGTGTCGCTTATGAATTGCAGTAGATAAACATTGTGGATGTAGTACATGCAGGTCATCCCCCTTGTGTTCTTCTGTTACATTGAACTGCACAAGGCATTCCTTTGCCATCTGGACTTTGTGCAACTTCTCCTCAAGGGCCTCTTCCACAGCTTTAGGGTTGGCTTTGATCTGTTCTTTGTTGCGTCACAGTTTTGGCTGTCCTGCAGGGTGAACATTATGGCCAGGTTGACTTGGAAGTGCATGAGTGGGCACAACAGCCTTTACTTGTGCACTTGGTCCTCCTTCATTTGGGGGCTACTCCATTGTCAATGGGCCCACTGTTGCCATAGCCAAAACCCGTACCATGTTTTGCTTTGCCCTGGTGCTGAGCAGCCTTTTTGTTATCTGAGTCAACCACTGGGCCGAGGCCTTTGTTGACCTTGGCATCTGAAGAATGATGAGCAGTAGTAATGGTGACCTTTTGGCCATGCTTACCTGGCCCCTTAGTTGAAGGATGCTCGTCAGAAGACAGGGTATTGCCGCTGTTGATAGTGGTGCCAGGCGCAGCCTTTGTTGTGGCCTTTCAGGTTCAACAGGAGCTGGCATTGACATGACACAGTATGAGCAGGAGAGAAGGACAGGAGGCAAACATGAATGACAAGTTGAAGGAAAAGAAAACTGCAAATTTGACTGAGCTGGCAAGATTAGTGTTTTAAAGTTCAGTACAGTCCCAGTTTTCTTCCCTAAATATGGAATACTGGAACTGGAACTGGTTTCATAATTACTGAAATATCTTAGAACTGGAACCAGAACTGCCCTGTACTGGTTTTGTGTGGTACTAGGTCAGTTCTGAACCGGTCAGTACTGGTTCTGATTGAGACTGGTTTGGACCAGTTGAAACTGATCCTAACTCTGCCAGTTGTGAGTGTATGCCTCCTTGGCCTGGCTTCACTAGCCCTCAGTTTTCAATTATGCTCAGTGCAACCATCAACCTAAAGCACATTCTGTGTCCTCCAGCATTCAACACTTGTGCACACCCTGAGTAATTTAAGCACTATATTTTTTCAAATACTATAGGTAGCCTACATCTTTGAATGTGATCTGCAGAGGTGTGCACAAGCATTGCTACACTGCATGTGGCCTTTACATTTCAAGAAACATGTATTTACAAATTTGGCAAACACCCATATGAGGTTTTATGTGGTGTGGAAACCTGTGCAACTAGACGTAATTACTCTGTGTCTCTCTGAGCCCAAGACAGACCTTGGTTGTTGGGCAGTCCTCATTGAATCTCTTAGACTCAACAAAAATGTCTCAGGTACATAGTTGACAGGGAATACTGAACAAAACCAGTTCTGAACCAGTTCTGGGTGGTTTTGGGTGGTTTTGACACCTGAGGATTCTGAGCAAAACTGGAACTGGCACAGGGGCAAATCTTACAAAACTGGAACTGGTATTTCTGGTTCTGGCCAGTTCTGTTCAGTACTGTCCCAGGTTTTTTTCAGTTTTGTGTACAGAACTTTCAAACACTACTGAGGACATGGATGGGGAGGTTGTCACTCCACCTGTGGAGAACTTCAACCCACTGGTCTTCAGATGGGATGTCAAGTACAAGGCTGGCCACAGTGTCTGAGGTTCAGGGGTAGCTTAGTCTTACGTTACACCTCTGCAGGGGCGTCAAGGGTCCTGTGGTTTCAACTGGCCCCACCTGAGGTGAAGGGTACAGAGGGCAGTTCAGCACTTAGTGCAATGATACCGACTAGCTACTGGGGCCTTCAGAGAAGGTGATGAGAGGGTTCCAAAGGTAGAGCACACAAGGATGGTCCTGGATGGGGCAAAGGACTTTGCAGTATAGTGTTGGTTTGGTTTGGTTTGGGGCCATTTTGGCCAAACTGGAAACCAAACTGATTAGAATTTGCCCAAACTGAACCCAAACTGAACCAAACTGATTCAAACTGGTCCAAACCATTCCAAACTGTTTCAAACCAATTAAATAAGCGCCCAAGCAAGCGCTTGTTAAGCACCCAAATAAAGGGTCAAATTGCTTACAAATCAGTTTGGTTTCAGTTTGGTTTAGTTTAAACCAAACTCAAACCATTTAAGACTTGGTTTATACCAGTTTGAACTGAGTTTGAACCAGTTTTGGACTGATTTAGAACTAATTTTGAACCAAATTGAGTTTAAATGTGATTATTAAATGCTTATTGGGTGCTTATTACGTAATCAGTTTGAAATGGTTTGAATTCAGTTTGGGACCCCCAAACTGGAAACCAAACCATTTAGCTTTTTTCAGAAAATCCCAAACCCCAAACCAAACTTCCAGTTTGGGTTTGGTTCAAACTGAGTTTGGAACAGTTTGGAACCAAACTTCCCCAACACTATCGCAGTAGATTAACAAAGACTAAGCTAAGGGAGTACAGGTGTCACGTTTCAGGTTTCAGACTCTTACTATACCAATATGACCACATTTGTAAGTAGTATTGTGTAATGGACTCACCCATTTGTCAGTGTCATAGTATCACATGTTGTAGTACTATGACTCATTCCTAGGATAGTGGTAGTAGGGTTCGAGCTACTTATGTGACTGTGCTTCCTTGTCTCTCACATTGTATCATAGCTGATGTACCGAGATTCTTGTCATGATCAAGACCTGGCAACTGGTCATGGTAATTGTGTCATATGCTTGCAACTTCCACTAATCAAACAATGCAGATATCTGAGTCATGCAGTTGTGACTCAGGGTGGGGCGGCCAATGTCACCTCATGACTATTGTGACCACGAGGTCGCAATTTACTGGTCACGCAAAGCCCATATCACAATGACACTGACCTATGATAGGAGCAGGTAACAATGGCAATGTTATGGGGCATGGGGCCCCTATTGTATCTAGTGCAGAAGCTGTCAACAATGGCAATGTGCCGCCATGATATGTGCATGGGTGCTGTGAGCGCGGGGGCACAAAGGCCCTTTAGCCCGACCAAGGGAATCCTAGGAGTACGTAACAATAAACTCTCAAATCCTCTTTACTTTGGGCTCTGATTGGTGTCCAACCCACTACCATGTTCTGATTTGAATTTTGTGCACTGCTCATATGTTACAATATAATCTGAGTCAACCTTGAATCATGTTAGACTCCAGTTGCAGCATTTAAAGCGCATGGTTACACATTTTCGATGGGCGGGAATGTTCACCTGTCCTGGGCTTGCCTTCATTTGCTGACTGGACTCAGAGAATGGTCATTCACCATCACACACCACATAAAGTCCCTGTAAGTGTTTACACTTTTGTTCGTGCAAATGGCTGATGATTCTTCCCTTTCAGGAAGTGTACAGACATGTATCGCAACGCATTGTTGACAAAGAGAAGAAAATATTGGTTTCCGTTGATGGAAGCCTTGTCATATTTCCCCCATAAATCCATGTGAGTAAGTTTGCCAGGCGAAGTTTCTTGAACTGATTTCTTGTTATAGGCATCTTCCACTAGCTTTGCTTCGGTACACATGACACAATCAGGTTTAGGCATCTGCGTGTCCATGTGGAAGCCTTCAATGAGTTTGTCGTCCAAGAGTCTCTGTAACCCAGTGTAACTAACATGGCCGAATCTCTGGTGCCAGGTTTCCCAGCTCGGGAGTGTTTTGGAAGCTGTGAAAGTGACAGAAGTATTGGTGTGTGATTGTTGCTCTGGGCGTGCGGTAATGCTAATGTTTGTTACGTTCCTTCGGGACGTATCAATCTGACTTGGATTAGGGACTGGTTTGCTGAGGGATAAGGCCAAACAGAGGCAACGGTGATACAGAAGTCGAGAATGATAAAGGAGAAGTCAGCGTTCGACTTATAGCAGGGATGTCACGGATCAGTCGGAAGTGGACGCTTACTGTACGGTGATGACCTCGTTTGTAAGTGCTTATGTGTCATGGACAAATCTCAGTTAGTAATACGAGTCACATGCCGATGTGGCATGACTCATTCCCATCATAGTCGTAATAGGGTTCGAGCTATTATTGCTAGTCGTAGTATCGGTTCAAGAGGAGTTTTAAAACTGCCTCTCACATGTATATAAACAGACCGGGAAGACCAAGTGTCGCCATCTTGGTCTTCTTCGACAATCACCACTCTTCCCTCCTACTTCTTAAGAGCCTGGCATCGCCCCTGGTACCGCCTTAAGGAGTAGCGTTGTATTCCTTCTCCCACCCCTCATAATCAACTACAGGCCTCTGATCAAGGCATTGACCTAGTGACTTAAGTGGCAGTCCTAGTGTCCAGGAAGACGATAGAACCGCGCCTTCGCCTAAGTCGCGAACTCAGAGCGGCACGTGACTACAAACCCCTTCGCACATCGCTAAGTCGTAAACGCCCTTTCGTGTCCACGTCGGACCTAACGCCCGTGGTGACGTTACAAGGGAGCTGATGACGATGAAGAGCACACAGGGACAAGGAGCTAAGGCGCAGGAAAGAGAAGGTATTCCTCAAGATATCAAAGCTAAGGAGTCTACATGCAGACGTCCTTCTACTTATACACAAGGGATGGAGCTTTGAAGCCCAGCAACCCTAATACACAGCTGCGAACCCTAATACGAGTATCCAATGGCATAAGGCTCTCGATCAATCATCAGTCAGCAGTCACATCAGTCACAAGTCATGATCTGCATCACACGCTACCGGCCGGTCCGGGCACAAGCTCATCTGGACCCTTCTGGACAAGTTGAGGCAGGCCACATGCCAGGGTCACGTGACGGCCATCTTCCACTCCTCTACTCCGGTGAGGGACTCACATCGCGGTACGTCCGGTCGCTGTTCTTCAGCCAGTCCAACAACTCTTCCTTGGTTGTGACGCTGTATGCATGGCTCTCCTCGTCGCGATGGTACTCCAGGGGCTCAAACGCAACAACGTCCATCTTATACAGGTTGTTACCTGCTAAATGCCCAGTAGCAATTGGCATACCACCCTTGGTGGTTAGCATGAGTTTTCCGTGATCATGAGAACACCATTCCTGTTAGCTGCGTGCATTGCTGTGCAACATTGTGTACATAAGATCTGAGGCTGGTGTACAACAAAGAGACAAGGACGCACAGTCACAATTGCTTACAGCGGATCCTACCATCTATGATCCACAACACTGCAAGCAAGAGCATTTGATGGACCCAGATATGTTTTGAAGAAAAGGCACTGAAAGTGTGGCAGATCGAAGTACCAAAATGCCATTGTGTACAGTTGATCTTCAAATCAAATGTAGATACAAGCTGCCAACATTGAAAGTAGTCCTGAAAACAATCAGTGTGTGAGCTCAAGTGATAAACATGACTATCCGGTAGCTCACGCATTGCAATTCTGCACACCCCTGTGCGACCATGCTTCCTTCTGACAGATTTGTGGGAAATGAGATCATTAGAGAAATACTTACACACCACGGACTGTCCACTCCCGGATTGCCCCGCCTTCCTCTTCCTCTTCCCCAACCTAACACCTGATGCCAAGTAAAGACTGGCCACTTCCAGATGGCGAGTACCAATGGTTACCCACTAAGGGCAGCAGGACCAACCACAATGATATCAATCCAGCAACGCACGCACCAGTGCCAAAGGCATCCGGACATGGCTCACTCCACTGCAACTCCACGACAGTGGTAGGAGGGGGGTTGCCTAAGGTCATTAGTAGGGCGATGGCAGAGGGGGAGGCCTAGAGTAGTGATCCAAGGACCTCCAACCTAGAGAGTTGCGAGTTCGACCAGGTGTGATCTGGAGAAAAGGGTAACCACATAGACCAGATCGGAAGGAAGAAACAAAACACTGACTTTGGAAAGGTATGCTCAGCGCCAAAAATGAAAGTCTACAGTGTGGGTCAGAATGAATCATATGTGCCACCAGGCAAGGGGGGGAAACAAGTACTCCCACCGGGGCAACCAGGCGGCACGCCAAGGTCGCTCGTGAAGGGTGCTGTGGGGAAAGAATGAGACAAGACAGGAAGAGATTGGAGGGCTTGAAGATTGAAGACACCAGGAAAGAGGTATGGGGGAGGCAACGGACGCTCCCACTGAGGCAACAAGGTGGCAGGCACGCCAAGGTCACTCATGAAGGGTGCTGTGAGGTGAGGGTGACAAAAGATCCAAACAGCACGAAGTGGGACCCAGAAGAAGAGGGAGACAGAGAGGGCAACCTAGTGTTGGGGAAGTTCAGTTTGGTTCAGTTTGGGGCCATTTTGGCCAAACTGGAAACCAAACTGATTAGAATTTGCCCAAACTGAACCCAAACTGAACCAAACTGCTCCAAACTGTTCCAAACCAAACCAAACCATTCCAAACTATTTCAAACCAATTAAGAATAAGTGTTTTAAATTGGTCTTTAATCAGTTCGGTCCAGTTCAGTTTGGTTCAAACTCAGTTCAAACCACTTAAGGAACCACTTAAGACCTTGGTTTGAGGCAAAAACAATTGATTTTGTTCAAATTCATCAGTTAAGACTTTGTTTCAAATTGTTTGAGACCAAAAACCATTGATTTTGGTTCAAATTTGGTTTAAATTCAGTTTGGTTTGGTTCAAACTCAGTTTGAACCAAACCAAACCATTTATTGAGCACTTATAAAATATTTTTTAATATTTTTTCTTAATCAGTTTGGTTCAGTTTGAACCGGGTTTGGGACCCCCAAACTAGAAACCAAACCATTTGGTTTGAGCCAGGATTCTCCAAACCCAAACTTTTTTAAACAGTTTGGGTTTGGTTCAAACCCAGTTTGGGTCGGTCTGAGACCAAACTTCCCCAACACTAGGGCAACCTAGTAGCAGAGAGTGTGAGCATGGTGATGGAACTCCAAAAAACAGCGGACTGGACTTACTAGCCACTTGAGCGGCCACCTCGAAATCTGTCTCAAGCAATCGCGAAACGAAGCGAGTGTGGCACCCCTCAGCTGAAGCCCGAGTTCTGAGCTTCGAAGGTGCAGCTATCGGCTACACTATAGTAATAGAAATGTCATAAATACATTTGACAGTTTTTCCGATCGTGATTCCCATTATGTGACTCTGACTCTGAGGTCCTGAGGAATATAGACGGGATTCGGTTGCAGTTCTGTAGCGCTCGACTAGATAGTCCATGGCGTGCATGCTGCAGCCTGCAGGAATATTGACAGCTGCTCCTCAACTGAGATATGCCGATAGGAGCATACACTCTACTCCAGAATGAACGCTCACCTGTTTCTCACATATTCAACTTGCCTACTGCACTTAATTTCTACACACAGAGACCAAGGATCTCTTGAGATCAGTTGCTTGAAGTGCCTATTAGTCTCAGTTTATTATGAAATCAGCCATGATGGCCAATCAAAACCTTGTCCAACCAGGCAGCAGTCGGAGGCTTGCACTGGCGCATTTGATAAGACACTCCAGTGTTGGTGTCTGTGGCCTCAGGCCTAGGCACGCTGGATGGTGAGTGAGGTTGACATGGATGCAGAAATGCATCCATTTCCGCAGCACATGAAATGGTGTCCTACACATTTCTCAGTTGAGTCAGACAAACTGTATGGGAACACGTCAACAGTCTAGACACTGTTTGATGGGAATGTAGCCAATTCTGTCACATGTTCATAGACACCAATACGGTTATCACCAGAACTGTCACCAGAATGTTCTATATCCTGAGAATAACGGATGACGTCCTTATAAGCTATCACTTCCAACAAAGCTTTAGGAATGGGCTACCAAAAAGGTCATAGTGGAAAGTACATAAAATGCTTGCTAGCATGACATAAGAGCTAAGGATTGCACCTGCCCTGAAACAATAATTGGCAATTGGTCAAGATCAAAGAATGATACGAGGCTCAATGCTAGCTCAAACCCTCATTGAATCAAGCGTTGAATGGTCATCTTGTTGACAAGATGTTGACATGATGGTTGGCTGGGTTTATTGGTGAACTGATCTGATTCAAGAGATGGAAAGAATAATAAAAACATCATGCACAGTGTGTTACAATGCACTCACTAACTTCAGATTTTGAACCAGTCACTCGACTCGAAGGCCAGCTATCAACTTGACTTGACACAGATGATTTCCATGTGACAGTGATAGTTTTGAACAATTCTAAATGTACACCATAACACAATGCCATAGAATCAGAACCTCATTGCCTTGCAAGGACACTTACTCCTTGGCCTTGCCCGTCACTAGGGGCGAATGATGAGTTAGTCGAATGTATGAGACTGAATGCAGACAAAGGGCAGACCTCTCCATATAAGACGGAAATGGGGATCCAGCCTCTGCATGAGCAATACAAACCCCCATGTATCTGAATGGAGATAGAGATCCGTCTTCTGGGGGAATATATGAAACAAAAAAAAACTCACTGAGCAATAGCAAAACGAAGCAATGATCTGGGCAGTGCTCAAGAGACATAATGTTTCCTTTTCCCAATAAAGAGAACAGCTATTTCCCCTTTCCAGGGGATGCAAGGAAAGTCGTGCTGCAAGTTTGGGTTTGGGAAAGAACAATTGTTAAGGTTAAGATAGCCAGTGACTAAGATCTTGTAACCAGCAATACGCATGAGGGTGTCAAATACCTGAGGTGGTGAGGCCCTTGGCAAGAAGAATGCACCTTTGATATCAACATAAGGAGGGCTGACTATGTCCTTACAGAGAGGTGAGATTCTGTGAAAGGTGTGGACCATACGTTGGTGAGGCCACATTCCCCAGAGATAGCCGGTTGCCACACAAGGTCTGGTCTGAAGAATCAGAGAATGAATAGGGGCACAAGGAGTTAAAGACTACCTCACGTACCTTGGGGTCAATGGGATACCTCCACATGCGACACGCATGGACCAGGGGAAAGAGTTTATCAGCAAGGCTCTGAGGATGTGGTGCCGTGAGCATGGCATAGACAATCAAATGACTGCACCCTACTCACCTGCCCAAAACGGCATAGCCGAACGCACAAACCGCACACTGGTAGAGCTCACCTGTGCAATGTTACACGGACAAGAGATGCCCGAATTCTTGTGGGAGTATGCTGTTTCCCATGCAGTGTACATCCGAAATCGTTCCTATACTACAAGGGCCCTCCAGGGGGCAACTCTGTATCAGGTATGGTTCAGAAAGAGACCAATCATCACTCACCTGAGAGAATTCAGTGCACCAGTTTGGGTGCTCCTACAAGGGCAAGCCACACAGCGAAAGATGTTACCTAAGTCGCAAAGAAAAGCCTATGTAGGATATGAAGATGGGCCACAGGCCGTTCAGTACTATAATGCGGAAACGCGTAAAGTACTCACTTCTCATAACTATTGTTTTCTCGAGTTGACCCACGAAGCCTCTCCTCCAGAGCCAATCAAAGTGATCGTGCCAGACACACAGCATGAAGGGGAGCTGGGAAGACTTGAAGAATGTGACACCCTGTCTACCAGCGGCGTAACAGACGCACAGCCTACAGTTCCTGGGCAGAACATAGGCAGTGGAGTTAAAAGAAAGAGAAGTGAAGAAAACTCACTACATGAACCTTGTAAAACTCGTGGTATACACGCAGACTACCAAAAGCTCAATGATCCATTCTCTGACACAGATGAAGAGGATGTTGTGAACGCTGCGCAAGGGATTGTGATGCTTGGTGATCCAAAGAGTCTCACAGAGGCGAAGGAGTCACCTGAGTGGCCTGAATGGGAGCACACAGTGCAGGCGGAACTAGAACAGCTTCGCCAAATAGGTACATGGATACTCACAGATGCACCTGCAGAGTCCATCCCGATCATGAACAAATGGGTGTTCGCAAGGAAGTACGGCAAGGCCGGAAACCTGCTAAAATATAAAGCCCATTTAGTAGCCAAAGGGTGTGCGCAGAGGCCAGGATACAACTACACTGAGATGTACTCCCTGGTAGTAAGACTCAAAACTCTTTGAGCAATCCTCGCGCTGACAAGAATAGAAGACCTTCACAACCAGCAGATGGATGTGAAGGGGGCGTACCTAGGGATTGCCCGTGGGTTTGAATACCCAGGCTGGGTAGCGGGTAGGGTACCCTGGGTACGGGTACAGGTTGTGTTGTGGTAACCCTGCCTGTACCCGTACCCGCAGTGGGGGTTTGGCGGGTTAGTGACGGGTTGATTGTAGCCACACTTACCATACTTACCCAGGCTGCCGAAGTGTGCGCCGCACTGGACTGTGCTGCCGATGTCGTTCCCACTCACTTTTTGAGCTTCTCGATTATTACAACAATACATATTACAACTAGAATAACAATCAAGTACAGACTCAGAGTCTGTCGTTGTTCCCGTTCTCATCGTTGTTGCCGCAGCCTTTGGTGCTTTGTCGCTCCCGCCGCCTAGCCCTTGTTGTTGCAGTGCTTGCGGCCTTCCCCGTCATTGTCGTGTTGTCATTGTCGCCGCCATCACTGCCATCATGATTGTGGTCATGGTCGTCTTTGTCGCTTCATCATCGCAGTTGTAGCAGCAATGGGGTGGCAGACTGGTGGTAGCAGTTGTGCACGGCGGGGTCAGCAGGTCATTGTGTGGGCGACGGGGTGCAGTGGCATGCTGCGAGTGGTGTCGTGATCAGCGGGCTGGGGTGGCCCAAATGTGCGTGAGGGGAAGGGACAGCGGCAGTGTTATAACCACTGTTGTCCTGCACTGGTTCAAGATGAGATGGGAAGAAAAAGAAAAAAAGGAAACTTATCTAAATCCTTTGTGTAGCCAAGTGGGTAGGTCAGCGGACAGGTGTTTGAGTGCACCATGCACGCAAAGTGGGGGGTGCAGCGAGATGACCTGTGAGTACCCTATCAGGTGAGAGGGTGAGGCAGAAGGTGGCCAGGGTGAGGGCAGCCAGGGTAGAGTATTCTCGTGGCCACTCATTGTGGTTGTGGTGGTCGCATTGTTGCTGAAGTGGTGGAATTGTCCACCATCATTGTCACTGCATGCCCCATGATAATGAGAAGACGACATACACAATGATGCCCCCGTTTGCACCTAACAACGATGGCGCGAGGGTGGGGACTCGGAGACGCGCTGTACGGAGCTGAGTCCGTGTGAGTTCGTAGGTGGAGGGGAGAGTGACCGAGTCTGAAGTGTTCACGACGGCGACAGCCGGTGCAAATGCGAACGGACGAGGGTGAGAGCGAACGAGACAAGACGAGAGCGGGAGGAAATACGAGACAAGACAAGACTTGCGAACTTGATCCTTTGAGTCATGGTGCCCGCGGTAGGGCCTGACTTCCAAGATCAGCATGCAGAGGTTAAAGGGGGAAATCAATGGCGACCGGGTGCTGTCTATTCAGCAAGGAACAATATGGTTTAAATACAAGGAATCAGTAGCTACCCCAGGCAAGTAAGTAGGGGTGAAGGGGTAAGGTAAGAAGGACAGGAAGAGGTGGCATAGGAAGCCAAAAGACGAAACACGGAGACGATCGAGTCAAACAAACGGTAAGGTATGAACGGGCGAGATGATACAAAGGAGCCGAGGAGACAACAAGATAAGAGGAACAAAAGGGGCCGAGGCAGTGAGAATGGGTGTAGCGAGCTTGACATCTTCAAAGGGAGATGGGCCGTGCGACCGAGACGGGGTGTTTGAGGGACAAGGACAGCACGAGGTGTGAGGACGTGTGGCCTGCATACAGGGGCTGGGAAGCGTCTTGCAAAGGGGATTGGTGTTGATGGCGGTCCATGTCGACGAGAGGCAAGGGCGAAGGAGATGTCGAGCAAGGAGAGAGGAGGGGAGGAGTCAAGATCGATGGTGAATGCTGGTGCGACTCAGATGCCATGGGAAGTCAGGAGAGAAATCCTTTTCCCATTCCGCCGGACAACACCGTCACCCACTGCCGCACCACAATCTGCAACCGCCAACCATAGCACCTCATACAGAAGACGATGTCCGCCAATGCCAGTCATCGCCGTCATCGCTACATCATTGTAAGTCTGTAGTTTCAAACCAGCGTGTGCCGTTCTAATACCTTCACCTTCTCCCACCCTCATGCCTCATGGCCGCCTCTGCCTCCCTGCTGCATATTCCAGGTACATGTGAGCCATCCCGCCGCTCACTGTACCTAGTACCAACCCCCTAAAATGCCTCAGTGACTTTTTCATTCATCTCTACTATCTACACCACTCACGCACTGGCACTGCGGCCATCCAGGGCCACTCCTGCTGCACCTGCCAACACCCCACCACTCACCACTCCCGCTTTACATGCACGCAAGCTCGCTGCTCTACCACTCATAACTAGCTAAGTGTTTTCTTTTTCACCTTTTTCTATTGAATTGAGTGTAGGACAATAGCAACCACAAGTCAACAAACAATAACAATGTCACGGTGGCCCAGGCCAGCCCCTTGTCCCAGTCAGTGAGCGCCGAGCACCACCCCCTTGTACACGCAGATGGCTGAGTATCACTGACAGTGGCAATATAGTATTAGTCTATTAGAGTGTTGATGTAATAGTAGTACTGTAGTGATTGCAAGTTTGCAACGGGTTCGAAAACCCACAGCGGGTTTTTGAACCCGCTAATATTGTGTGAACCCATACCCCTGTAGCGGGTACGGGTACAGGTAGCCCTGGAAAACCCCAGGGTTACCCCTGGCAATCCCTAGGCATACCTAAACAGTGTCCTAAAAGAAAAAGTTTACATGCATCAGCCTGAAGGTTACGAAGACAGCACAGACTGAGTTTGTCTACTCGTTAAGACCCTATATGGACTTAAGCAGTCCAGGCACGAGTGGAATCTTGAACTCAATGACAAGTTAACGAAGCGTGGATTTACCTTGTTGAATGCAGATTTGTGTGTGTATGTCTGAAGAGGAGTCGATCTGCAAATCATTACTGTTTGGGTTGACAACCTCATGCTCTTCGCAATGTCAGAAGAAGCGATGGAGAGTATAAAAGTGGACTTATGTTCAGAATGGGAAGTTACAGATCTGGGGGAACCAACAAAGATCGTTGGTATCAAAGTCACCCGTGACGCAACATTGATCAAAATCACACAACAGAAATATATTGAAGCCATCCTAGTGAAGGAGGGCATGGAGCATGCTAACTTTGTCGCAATGCCACTTGATCCTAACATACCACTCACTGCTAATCCTGACGGGAACGAGGGGAGCCAGAGCAATTCCTATGCATGGTTGCTCAGCGAACTGCAATTCCTCATGAATGCCACGCAACCTGACATAGCCTACGCTGTGAACCGATTAGCTTCCTATATGGCAAATCCAAGTATGGAACATACCACTGCCCTCAAGAGAATATTGCATTATCTTGCAGGTATGAAGGCACACAGAATCACCTATTCCAGGGGGAGGAATGAGACCAAAAACTCAAACCTTTTCCACAGTTTTTCTGACGCTGCGTACACCAACACTGATGACTACAAATTGGTTTCAGGATATGTGTTCTTGATGGGTGGCAGAGTGATTACCTGGATGTCAAAGAAGCCGTCAGTAACAGCGCAATCATCCACCAAAGCCAAGTACATCGCCCTATCAGAGGCAGGTCGCGAGGCTGCGTGGTTGAGAAACCTGTATGAAGAACTCAGTTATGGTCAGCAATTCCCTATGCTGATCAAAGAGGACAATATGAGTGCTGTGGCTATGGCAGAGAACCCATAGTTTCACAGCAGGGCCAAACATCTTGCAACCAAGTGGCACCTGATCCACAAACTTGTGGCAGAGAAGATTGTCGAGATCGCTGGTTGCTGCGACCCCGATCAAATGGCTGACATACTTACTAAAGTGTTGGCCAGACCGAAGCATAAGAAGCACATCGCAGAAATGGGATTATCGTCAATGTGAAGGGGAGTGTCGAGAGGGCAGTTGGTCTAACCGGCTGAGTCCAAGATCCAGACAATTCCGATCACATGCAGTAGTTTACACAATTGTGTTCTGTAACTCGTCGGCCCTATCGAATAGGGGCAGAGCTTCCTCACAGAGGATGCCCACCCACTTGCTCATCCCATCGGGATTCCACAGTAAAATATATTTCTATAGTATTAGATATATACCATGGGTTGAACCTGTCCCCATGAGTACAGATGTAGTAAAGGTATGGTGTCTTGGGTGCCGGGTATGGTATGTAAGTTTCAACCCATGGTGTCACCCATGCTGATCCTTACCTGGAAGAGGAGCACATGAGGGCACACTGCCCCACTTCTCCATGTCACCCCCTTCCCTCTTTGCACCACCCCATTTACAAAACTTGAAGGGCACACAACCCTCTGGCCTCTCCCTTCCCCATTCACACAGAAGGAGGGTGCACACAGGCACACTGCCCCCACCACCTCCCTTCTCCCTTGGCTGTGCCACCCCGTATGTGTGGGGAACATGAGGGCACACCATCCCCGGCTCCACCCTTTCCCATTCACACAGAAGGGGGTTGCATGCGGGTATGCCACCCCTGGCACCTCCCTTCTCCCTTGGCCACACCACCCCATATGCATGGGAAGGGGGCATGTGAGGGCATGCAACCCTCAGCTCCACCCTTCCCCATTTGTGCAGAAGGGGGGTGCACACAGGCATGCCACCCCATTCACACAGGAAGGGGTACATGAGGCCAAGCCATCCCCACCTCCCCAAGTGTCATGCAGCAGGGCTGGTGCAGTCTCTGTGCACCCACATTCACACCTGCTGTTTTCATGTGCCATAGTATGACTTGGACACAAACATAGATGTAGCCTAATTAGATAATAAATATATATTTAGTGTTTTGTTAAGTTGTGTGAACATCTTAAAAAAACATATGAGATTTATGTTTGATGACTAAAGACAATGACAATTAAGGAATAGCTTTTCAAAATAAAGTGTTTTATTTGTGCTTACTAAGAATAAAGTTCACTGAGCTCAAATGCTGGACACCTGTTTTAGGAAAATGCTTGGGAAAATGTGACTTTCTTGGCACCTTCCTTTTTGGGGACGTGACTGGATGCGGAAAAACGGCCACTCCGACCGACCAGAGGGACCGTGTTTCCGCATCCAGTGACATCCCCAAAAAGGAAGGTGCCAAGAACATCACACTTTCAAAACGGGCGTCCCCGAACAGCATTCGAGCTCAGTGAACTTTACTCTTAGTAAGCGCAAATAAAATACTTTCTTTTTAAAAAATGCTATTTCCTTAATCGTACACTTGTTTTTAGTCATCGAACTTAAATCTCATATGTTTTTTTTAAAGATATTCACACAACTTAACAAAACAATAAATATATGTTTATTATCTAACTAGTCTACATCTATTTTTTTTTGTCTAAGTCGTACAATGGCACGCGAAAACGGCGTGCGGGCGCGCGGAGACCGTGCCAGCCCCCGCGACACGTAGGAAGGCGGGTGGCCTCGTGCGCCCCTTCCCGCGCGAATGGGGCGCCACGGGATGGGGCGGCTTGCCCTCGCGTGCCCCCTCTCCGCGCGTACGGGGCGGCGCTGCCAAGGGGAAGAGGGGCGTCGTGCCCCTCGTGCGCGCCCCTTCCGCGCGAACGGGAAGGGTGAGCCCGGGGGTCGCGTACGCGCCCCTTTCCTGCGCGTACAGGGCGGCGTGGTCGAAGGGGGAAGGGGAGGCTGGTGGCGACAAGGCGTCCCTCGGTGCCCTCGTGCACCCCCTTGCCCGCGAATGGGGGTGGCGTCGGGGATGGCGTGCCCCCGCGTGCTCCCTCTCCGCGCGTACGGGGCGGCGCCGCCAAGAGAGGAAGGGGGCGTCGTGCCCCTTCCGCGCGAACGGGACGGGTGGGACCGGGGGACGCGTGCCCTTGCGCCCCTTTCCCGCGCGTACAGGGCGGCGCGGTCGAAGGGGGAAGGGGAGGGGCCGGTGGCGACGGGGTGTCCCTCGGTGCCCTCGTGCACCCCCTTGCCCGCGAATGGGGTGGCCTCGGGGGTGGCGTGCCCCTGCGTGCCCCTTCCCCGCGCGTACAGGGCGGCGCGGCCGAAGGGGGAAGGGGAGAGGCTGGGTGAGACGGGGGGCGGCGTGACTCTCGTGCCCCTTCCCGCGCGTACGGGGCGGCGTGCCCTCGTACACCCCCCTTGGGGCCGGGGATGGCGCGCCCTCGCGTGCCCCCTTCCCGCGCGTACGAGGCGGTGCGGTCAAGGAAGGGGAGGGGGAGGGGGGCGGTATGCGGTGCGCCCCTCTTCCAATGCGGAAGGGTGGGGGGTGGCGTGCCCTCGCGTACAGGGTGGGGGAAGGGGAGGGCCCGATGGCGACGGGGAGAGGGGGCGGCGTGCCCCTCGTGCGCACCTCTTCCGCGCAAATGGGGAAGGGGCCGGGAGTGGCGTACCCTCGCGTGCACCCTTCCCGCGCATACGGGGCGGCGTGCCCTCGTACCCCCCCTTCCACGCGAATGGGCAAGGGTGCTGGGGGTGGCGTGCCCTCACGTAAAGGGCGGCGGTCAAGGGGGAAGGGGAGGGGCCGGGGGCAACGGGGAGAGGGGCGGCGTGCCCTTGTGTGCCCTTTCCGCGGCCAAGGGGGAAAGGGAGGGACCGGGGGCAACGGGGAAAGGGGGCGACGTCACCCCTTCCGCGCGAATGGGGAAGGGCGGCGGCGACGTGTCCTCGCGCGAATGGGAAGGGACGGGCCGGGAAGAGGGAGAGAGGGCGGTGGCGGGCGCCCTCATGCGCACCCCTTCTGTGCGAATGGGCGGCGCGGACAGGGGGAACGGGAGGGGGCGAAGGAGAGGGACGGCGGACCCTCGTGCGCCCCCGTTCCGCGCAAACGGGGCAGCGGCGTGCCCCTGCGCCGCCCTTCCACGCGAATGGGACGGCGGGACGTGGGGGGATGGGAGGGGCCCGGAGGGGGGAACGGCGTGCCCTCGTGCGCCCCATTTCTACGCGAACGGGGTGGCGCAGACAGGGGGAAGGGTGGGGGGCGGTATACCCTCGTGCGCCCTTTCTACATGCGAAGGGGTGGCGGTCAGTTGGGAGAGAGGAAAGAGGAGGGGGGCTTACCCTCGTGCGCCCACTTTCTGCGCTCGAACGGGGCGGCGGTCAATGCGGGGGAAGGAGAAGAGGGGGGGCGACTTACCCTAGTACACCCCTCTGCGCACGAACGGGGCGGCGCGTGGTGTAAGGGATGTGGAGGGACGTCGGCCTGTCCTCTTGCGTCCTCTTTCGACGTAAACGGGGCGGGCGGCGGAGATGGGAGGGCGACGGGGAAGGGAGGGAGGAGAAGGGAGGGGACGTCCTATGCTCTTTGCACACCCGATTCTGCACGAATCGGGTGGCACGCAATAGGACGGTGGGGAGGAATGGGGGGAAAGTTGGGGTGGGGCGCCAGAGTGTGGACACGGGACCCTGTGGCGGAAGCAAAACGTGCCTGCCACGTACGCGCTTCAGCGTACGTGGCAGGCACGTTTTGCTTCCGCCACAGGACGCCAACCTCCTCTCCTCCCACCCCCTCGCCTACCTCATTCGCGTCGAAAAGGGGACGCAAGAGGGCAGGCCGACGCCGCTTTCCCCTGCATCGCGCGCAGAGAGAGGCGCACGAGGGTAAGTCGCCCACCTACTCCTTCCCCCGCACTGACCGCCGCCACCCCCTTCGCACGCAGATAAGGGGCACACAATGCCCGCCGCCCCTCGGCCTCCCGGGCCCTCCCTTCTCCCCCGTCCGCGCCGCCATGTTTGCGCGGAAGGATGGCGCATGAGGGCATGCCGCCGCCGCCGCCTCCCTTTCCCCCTGTCCGTGGCACCCCATTCGTGCGGAAGCGGGCGCACGAGAGCACGTTGCCCCCAGCCCCTCCCCTTCCCACTTGGCCGCCCCACCCTGTACGCGCAGAGAAGCAGCGCGCGAGGGCACGCGACCCCCTCCCTTCCCCATTCGCGCAGAAGGGGGGCGCACGGGGGCACTCCGTGTCGGACCCGCCCCTTCCCTCTTGTCCGCGCAGCCCCGTTCGTGCGGACAGGGGGCGTGCGAAGGCAGACCGCCCCACCTCTCTACGCCAGCCCCGGCCCCGCCTCTTTCCGCGCGTACGGGGCGGCGAGGCTGGGCACCCCCGGCCCCTCCCTTCCCCCTTGGCCGCCACCCCGTCCGCGCGAGGAACGCGTGGGTACGCCACCCTCGGCTCCACCCTTCCTCATTCGCGGGGAAGGGGGGTGTACGAGGGCACGCTGCCCCGTACGCGAAGGGTGCACGCGAGGGCACGCCACCCCCGGCCCCTCCTCTTCCCACTTGGCCGCGCCACCTGTACGCGCGGAAAGGGGGCACGCGAAGGCACGCCGCCCCACTCGCGCGGAAGGGGGGGTGCACGAGGGCACGCCGCCCCGTACGCGGGGGCACGAGGGTCACGCCGCCTCTCCCCTTCCCCCTTCGGCCGCGCCGCCCTGTACGTGTGGGGAAGGGGCACGCGGGGGCGCGCCACCCCATTCGCGGGCAAGGGGGGTGCCTTCCCTTTGGCCGCGCCGCGCCGTAGGGGGCACGCGAGGGCAAGCCGCCCCATCCCGTGGCGCCCCATTCGCGCGGGAAGGGGCGCACGAGGCCACCCGCCTTCCTACGTGTCGCGGGGGCTGGCACGGTCTCCGCGCGCCCGCACGCCGTTTTCGCGTGCCATTGTACGACTTAGACAAAAAAAAATAGATGTAGACTAGTTAGATAATAAACATATATTTATTGTTTTGTTAAGTTGTGTGAATATCTTTAAAAAAAACATATGAGATTTAAGTTCGATGACTAAAAACAAGTGTACGATTAAGGAAATAGCATTTTTTAAAAAGAAAGTATTTTATTTGCGCTTACTAAGAGTAAAGTTCACTGAGCTCGAATGCTGTTCGGGGACGCCCGTTTTGAAAGTGTGATGTTCTTGGCACCTTCCTTTTTGGGGATGTCACTGGATGCGGAAACACGGTACCGACCAGGTCTGACCAAGGTCTGAAATTTCTGACCGGTGCGTGGGAAGTCTGCGACTAGTCAATCGCTGACTAAGCCGGGTTATTCCTGACTAAGCCGCTCCCACCACGCACCTCCGAGTTCTGGGTCTTTGTACCGTCATATACCATTGCATCTGTTGTCACTAAAATCTCAGGCTGAGGTTAGCCTATTGGTGAACTTTTTCTATCTACCGAGGTTTTTCTTTCCCTCCTGAAGCAGCTGTCCGACTCAATGGGCTCGGCCTTCGAAAGCAATGGCAGAGGATCGGGTTCTGCTCTACATCCGGCCATCTTACGGGTTGCAGCAATTTCGACCGCCATTGCTACGCTTGTGTCCGCTATCTCAATATTAATGCATCTGAAGAACTATCCGCAAGCCCATGTTACAACGGTTAGTAGCATTCTCCTATTACTTTTAAGGGAGCGGCGCCGGTGGGAGAGATTGTCTCGATTCTGACTGATTGGCCCGTGACTCCCGAGCTGCGAGTGAAGGGCACTTCCATGGGATGGGTCCAGCGTCATACTATCTTGATTCTCTGCTGCATGTTGTGCTCACTGTTTCATCGCACTAGGATGGTTGTTCGCATCATGTTAATGGTCCCAATCTACGCCGTCTCTTCCCTAATATCCTTATTTTCTCTGGATGTTGCTTTCATTATCGATGCTATCCGAGATGTCTATGAGGTACGACGCCACTCGTCTAACCCTTTATTAGATTACGACCGTTTCCATAGGCCTTCGTAATTTATTGCTTTTTCCAGCTATTGCTCGGATATCTCGGTGGGGAGCGCTCGCTACTCATCCTAGTCCATGGCCGCCAACCCAAAGCACCCCCTTTTCCCATGAACGTATTCCAGCGCGAACTAGATGTCAGCGATCCCTACACCTTCTTGTTCCTCAAACGGGGAATCCTCCGTAAGTTCCGTACTCCTGTTCGACTTTCTGATCTGAACACCTTTAAGAATACGTGCAGCTCAAACCATTACTAGCAATTGCCTCACTTGCGCTGAAAGCGTCAGGAAAGTACAACGAAGGCGAATTTCGCATAGACTCTGGGTACCTCTATGTCAGTATCGTGTACAATATCAGCATCTGTTTAAGCCTGTACTGCTTAGCCATGTTCTGGCTTTCGATTAATGAAGACCTGAAGCCATATCGGTTGGTGGTTTACCATGGACAGTGCAACAATGCTAACAATTGTGCACATAGACCCATGCCTAAGTTCCTCTGCGTGAAAGGCATTCTATTCTTCTCGTTCTGGCAAGCGACTGGAGTATCCCTTTTGGTTTCTCTAGGCGCAATCAAGAGGCTAGGTCCATATACAGACAAAGAGCATATATCGCTTGGCCTGACCGACACCCTAATTTGTCTCGAAATGCCCTTCTTCGCCATCGCACATCTCGCAGCGTTCTCCCATCATGACTACATTGACAACAAATTGGCATACGTTGGGCGCATGCCTATGCGTCACGCATTCCGAGATGCATTTGGTTTCAAGGACGTTTTTGAGGACGCCCGTACCACATTGGATGGCCATGGTATGGATTATCGCGAGTTTGAGCCGAGTGAGGGACAAATGCATCAGGGCCTCGGTCGCGAGCGTCGCATTCGCGCAGGCTTGCGCTACTCCCGTGGAGGACGAAGAAAGTACTGGCTACCTCAAGTTTCGGGTCCAAACCCAATCGAGCGCACATTCGAGGATAGTATTCATGAGCCTCTACTGGCCGAGAACACTAGTTCTGTCCACCAAGTTGCCGGTACTGCCGATGAAGAGACATTGACCTTCGACTTGACATTCGGTAATCTTGACCCCGAAGATGAGGAGCTCTTTACAAGCAGTCGACAATACCTGTTCGGTGACTATAACTATCCGTGCATTGATGCTAGCTCCGAGGCTGCGCGCGCGGAAATGTGGGACGAAGAGGAGCGAATTCTCAGCAACGAGCGCAGCGCGTGGTTCGCTGATCATCACGGTCACCGAGACCTCGCCACCACAGGTTATGGAGCTGTTGGCGTATCCGGACTGCAGCAGGGTAGGACATATACACCTTCAATACGCCCCTCTTTTGTTGCGGCCATTGATCCCAAGACTGGCCTAGAAATAATCGGTGACCGTGAGTACGCACGATATCGACGGAAGAGGATTCTAATGCCAGGACTTGGATTAGGAACAGCACCGTCGCCTGTTATCTCGCACATACAAACCGCTTCTATGTCCACGAGGCCTAGTCACACACCGTTCAGGTCGCGACCTGACGCTGTTGACCTTGTGACTGAGGGCATTCGCACTCCGGGGGCAGTTGTAGCACACGAACATCAACACACGGAACCAGAATCGTACGATGCGAGACGACCCATTTCTCGGTGGCTGGTTAGCCCCCCTGAGGTAGGGGCCGATGTGCGTGGTGAGACCGACAGCATCTTGGTTCAATCTACGGCTCATTGGATTGCGGAGGAGACGGGTACCGAAGCCGCTGGAACTGTTGTTCGGTTCGAGACACCGCCTCAAGCACAGCCCGAGATTGCGGGTGCTGTGAACCTTTATGACGACGATGACGAGAATCCATGGAGTTAATACCTTATGTCATTCTCTTCGCCCACCAACTTCGCTCACTAATTTATCCCTTCGAGATTATGCAATTACGAGCTAGTTACGGATATTGCCTTTTGAAGGTCACTCGGTGTCGTAAGCGTCCTTGATATGCCATACGCGGCATGCCATACGCGGCAAGTGCTACCGCAACATGGCCACGTGTCAGGCGCGACTACGTGTGATGATGTGCTACTAGTATATTCATACTCTAAGGCCAGTTCAATACTACAGTGGATGGAATGGTAGTGTATTTTGTCCAGAAAAAGCAATGTGTAAATATTACACACTTTTCGCTTCAACGCTTCAACTACTGCACCTTCCAAACCGGCATTGAGCTTGGCGCCAGCCAAGATCATCATCACAAACACAGCCTCTTGGCCGTAACGGCCGAATTGTTTTGGTGGACCGCCTCCAACCTCTTCACTTCCTCGCGCACACACCATTCTAATTTATTGAACTCCTCACTGCGTTTTTCTCATTTCTTGTTATTTTTTCCTCGCGACCTGTTCCGCGAGCGTGTTGGCCCTTTCTCGCCCCAGTACCGATGTCCTTCTTCAAGCGACGTCGTCATCCACAACCCGACCAACTTGCCGCAGAAGATCATGACACTAATGTTGACCAAGACCTCCGCCTACGCACCGTTCGCACAGCTGCGTCAACAATAGCCGAGTCTATCGCCTCCGAGCAACGCGCAGTGCGGAGGCGATCTGTTCGACATAACCGCTCCAAGTTTTTCCGATCCAAGATTTCAAAGCACCCGGAACGTGAACAGTCTTCTATCCCTATTCCGGATGTGTCTCCTGTTCAGATTTCTGGGAACCGGAGGAGTATCTACGTTAACATGCCGTTGACTGCGATGGAAGTGGATCGACACGGAGAACCTGTTATGCGTTACGCGAGAAACAAAGTCAAGACGACTAGTGAGTAGTGACTCATATTCTGGGTCGCACCTCTCTTATTCCCTACAGAATACACAATACTCACCTT